>PVIU01010325.1:0-70343 GCA_004026605.1 Ondatra zibethicus | reverse complement strand
CATGTCCCCAGCTAGGTATTCAGGCAGCAGAGGAGAGGGTGCCAGAACTAGCCTTGTACCATAGTCACATTGATGATTATCTTGATTACCATTATAGAAATTTCATCCGATGGATAGAGATAGAGACAGAGACCCACATTCACATCAGAGCAATGGATTGAGCCCCCAAGGTGCAGGTGAAGAGCAGAAGGTGGGAGAAGATGAGTTAGGAAGTTAGGACGGTGAGGGGCTGGTCCACCTACTGAGACAGTGTGCCTGAACTAATGGGAGCGCACCAATCCAGCTGGACTGGGACTGAAGGAGCGTATGATCAAACCAGACTCTCTGAATATGGTGGCGAAAGTTGGCAGATGGAGAACCCATCAACAATGACACCAGAACCTATCTCTTCTGCATGTATTATCTTTTTGAGAACCGAGTCTTTTTGAATGCATTCCTTCCTAGGCCGGGAGGGAAGGGGGTGGGCCTTGGACTTCCGACAGGGCAGGGCACCATGCCCTCTTTCAAGGAAGAAGGGGGAGGGAGGAGGGGTGGTGAGGTAGTGGGAGGGGACCGGGAGAAGGGGAAGAAAGGTAAAAATTTTATTTCTTTAATTATGTTTTAGAATGGAAAAAATAAAACAAAACAGTGTATGAAAAAAAGATAAACATCTGCTTGATAGTGAATGTTTAAAAAAATGTTTCTGATTGTTATAGAAATAAAAACAAAGAATAAAAATTATCCTTAAGAAAAAAAACAAAAAAATAAAAAAAGAAAACAATTAATAGAATACATGTTTTGTAAGTTTTGCTTTGCATTCTCAAGAGTAGTAGAAAGAGAAAGAAAATTGGCAGCAGACATACTCAATGACCTGTGGAAATACAGAAACACCCTTAGAAAATGATAGATATTTTGGAAATGAAAAAAAAGAGACAATAACAAATATAATTTTTTAAAGTCTAGGAAAAAATATATCCTAATTGTTTCTAATTATCATGTTGATTTACAGGAATGGGGAAATTCCACACCATGAGAGAGCAAGAGAGAGAAGTAAGAGAGAACAAGATATAAACATTCTGTAGCTCTCTGAAAAGAAAGATAGAGTTAAGAATCAGCTCTGGGGAACTGTTTTTAGTTAGTTAGTTTGTTAGTTAGTTAATTAGTTAGCTAGTTAGTTGTTAATTAATTAGTTAGTTATATTGTTTTCCTTAGGCAATGGACAACCAATTGGTGTAGTCTTCCCTGGGGAAGGCCACCTCAAGAATGGATCAATTTCATTATAAAAATCTATTTTAATAAAGGGAAAAGCTAACTAGTTAAGGGAGGAGGAATAGTCCCTACAGCGGTTAGAAGTTTACAAATGATGGACTCATGGTAAATGGAGAAGTAATGTGGCTCTGTATAAATGTGACACCAAAGACAAGGAACAGAGCAGACAAAATCCTCTACTAGCCCATTGCAACCAATTTGGCCAACCTTGTATTATGTGTTATTTCCTGTTCCAAACAGCAGCATAAAGAGAAGGATGTAGATAAAAATTTTTCTCATTTCATTTCACTTTATTTTATATTTGTCCTCCTGGATAGTTTGGGTAAGACTTATCACTCACTTTTGGTGAATGAACCCAAAGGGAAGAGTGAACAAATGCATGCTCCCAAAACAAATTTCAAAGCCTCACACACAAGGAAAATTACGAAAATCTTAAGTGTGCAATATTGCATTTTTCCTATAACATGAAATACCAAAAAACCATGTGAAACTAAATAGTAGATTGTTCCTTATTTACTTACCCACGACTTGTTGGAGGAAACTGGGGTGAGCCAGGGAGAAATGGAAGCCTTGCTTTGGAAGCAAAAGTGGTAGAAGGTGTCTTTCCCACTCTTCTGAAAGGGATCTTGGAGGATACTTAGAGCATGAGAAGCTAAAACTCTGAGGGGAAGCACGGCCCTGTGAAGTACAGCTTTCATTCCTTGAGGCTCTGGAAGCACAAGTTTAAAATGTGAGCAACAGCACTTGAAGCCTCAGAATCTCTTGAGAATGGATGGTCTTCTTACAGGTTCAATAAGAGTGCTGGGGAAAAAAAATATTCTCAGAAAGTGATGGAAGAGGAGGACCTAGAGCATGGGGCAAAAACTAGGGAAGTCCCATCTGTTCTTTAAAAACTAAAAGCTGTTACTAGAGTATGAGGTTGGTCATATGCAGAAGTAAGACATGAGAGAGCTGGCAAGGAAGAAAACCAGCGTGGAGCGCAGAGCAGATGGATGAGCCTTCTTTCTCACTTGCCTGTCATAGCTGGAGCCCTGAAAGGCCAGACAGGTGTGGCATTAGGCTGCCCTCAGAAGTGGGAATAGACCAGGGCTACCCACAGCTGTGTGTACTGACCTGTGGCTGGCCTCTGTCACCAACATAGTATGGACGATTCTTTGGGGTTTAATATCTCTAAAGTTTGGTTCCTTCAACTAGGAAGGGAATTTAACTTTGCGCCTTGATAACCCACTGTAAGGGGTTAATAGTGATGCACAATTTTAGTTTTGGCTCCTGATAAAAGAGAGACAGAGAGACACTGCTCCAAAACACAAACAACAGCAAACCAAGCTGAAATTTTAAACCTGACATACAGAAACTCCTGAGAACAACAAAACAACCTATTATGGTGATCTTAAGAATACAGGTATAGGTACAGAGCTATTGGTGTAGGAACAGAATGCAAAAGAGCAGGTACTGACAGGCAGAGTTTCAGGTACAGATTAGTAGAAAAGCTCAGTACAGGTATGGAGGCAGGACGTATAAGGATTTAAAGACCTTTGTGCTCTTTCTCTCCAAAATAAGTTTTATTTCTGGCCGACTAGAGCACCTCTAAATAATGCCAAAAAGCTGAAAATCAAAGGGCACCAGGGAATACCAGACAGGAATCCCATCTATGCATCAGAGAGCAGTATAGCACAATAGATAAAGCATGATTATTATTTCTGATTTTAGCTTAGTGACTTGGAGATACTTACTTTCCCTCTGCTCGCATCTTTATTAACCTTATATTTAACACAGCGCCAGGGGATGTCTAGCTAAAGTCATTCCTACAAAGATTAAATAGAGGGAAAGTGAACTACTAGAAATAAATATGGAATAAGAGCTTAACCCCTCTTGAGAAAGAGTAACTTTATTAATTTGATGTAATATCAGTTTCTTGACCAATACCAGATATTATGGTGTTAGGGCTCACATCTTTCTTTAGATCACAGAGGATGAAGAGCAGGAGGAGGAGGAGGATGTAGAGGAATAAGAGGAGAACGAAAACAGAGAGGGGAGGCATAAAAAGAAAGACAAAGAGAAAATAGACCAAAATGGAGAGGAGCCCCAGAGATGGTGCCTAGGTATAAATTCCTATTCGTAATGCTGTATACAGAAATATACCCCTGGTGTTCTTCTCTTGCAAGGCTTTCCAGAGAATCAAATGAATTCATAGGTGCAAATGAAGGGCTTCGGGAAGGTGTAAGCAAACTATGCTTGTGTTAGTGTGCATGAGGTAGCACAATCTACTTTTATCAATATCACTGACTGATGAGCATTTGACATTCTGCGGATCTTAGTTTATCATTTCATCTTATAGAACAATGTTCCTCCTTCACCCATAAGCCATATTGTATGCTTACTGTGGCCTGAATGCTCAGGAGGCCTGACTTGTGTTTCAGTGCCTGGTTATGAAAGGGAGCTCACACATAATCCACACTATGCCAAGCTCTGACATCATGCTTTCTCCCAGTCACATGAGAGGATTAGAAAACTGCAAAGCTATGAGACCTTTCATTCCAAAGTAAATAAATGGATTGACTAAATGATAAAAATTCCATGTGAATGAAAGTAGACATATTTGACAGAATTCCTGCTTGGGATATTTCTGATCTGCTCTGAGCATAAATGAACCATGAAAACCTCACCCTTTAACAATCACAGTTTCTGCTGACATGCATATTTCAATATTCATAAAATTAAAAATTCTGTAAAGTTTATTAACAATTCTATACAAAACTGCATGACCACTAGCAAAAGGAATGTCCACCTTCCTTACCTACAGAAAGCAGTAAATAGTAAATATGCAATACATCCATCTGTTACTTTCTTCCTTAAATCAAAAGGGACTCAACCTTCTCCTCATGGAATGATCTCAGTTTGTTGTTGTTTTATAAAATTATGTCTATAATAATCAGCATTAAGTGTTTCTATACAATATTAAAAATCAAAATAAGAACATTATTCGCCAATTGAAACAATCAAATTTTGCATATATTAGACATACAGGACTTGATTTCTGGTATAAATACCATATACTGTAAGCTGACAAGATTCCCCTAAAATGCAGCAGTCTTTCTTCTTTCTATATTTAAAGCTTGGGTCAATACAATTTACTCAACAATCAACAACACATTGAATACTCATTAGACTGACAAGTCTTAAGTGTGACTTTCTATACTGAATTTTAACCTTAACCTAATGAGCACTCACTAACACTGTGTGAGTCCAAGAAATAGCTAACCTCTCTAATGTAAATTTCAAAACAAATTTAACCACTGTTCCTTCAAAGTTTGTTGTCTCAAGTCATCGGTCTCTCTCGTCATCTTCCTTGACTAAGGACCCCACATTGAAACAAATATAAAATGATTATGTAAAGAAGCCAAAAAAATAAAATTAGGAAGAGAACTTCACACAAAGGCAAAAAAGTCACCCTTTCAAGCACTAGCTTCTTTCCCTAACTCATTTATATTTCTTTTCCTTGCTATCTATCCTACCTCCAAATTCTCCACATTGGGACCTCAGCGTAACACTGAATTACACCGCACATGAGCAAGTACACATTATCCTTTCAGTTCCCTCAGCATCTACATTCTACACTTTGTCTTTTTAAAGAACCATCTTCCATTTCTATTAAATCATAGCCAAGAGTTCTAGTTATAATCACTAAATGAGTATATTAGCATGCAAGCGTGTCACAAGCATGTCTTCTAGCACTAGGTGTGCAAATAAATAAAACTGTCTCACAGGAAGTCTACAGAAGCCACTGGCTGCACAGTAAATAGTTAAAACAGACTTTGATTAATGATAATAGAACATGAATATCTACACAAAATCATTCTTAGATACATTCCAAGAATTTCTTGTTTTAAAAAATGGAGAACTCAATTTGTAATTTTTTAGGTTTTCTATAATAGCCTAGTCTATATTATGTGTGATATTATAACAAACATAAATATAGTAATAATAACATAACTAGTTTCACTTACATAGTCTCTCCTTGGCATTTTAAAGAGTAAAACAAGCACTCTTCCAACTATGTATCTAGCAAATTAATTATAAATAAATTATATTTAGTTATTCATACATATATAACAATAATTATATGATATATAATATCACATATATGATATATAACATAAAAATATAACATTAATACATATATATCTTTGGAATGGGGCAATTTACAACTTATCGTGACCATAATAATTATGTTTTCCATAATAAAAAAACATTTAATTTCACTTAAAGCCAGAGTGACATTACTTTATGAGAAATGGGACCCCACTAAAAGCATAGTGCAATGTTTTGTTCAGCTCCATCATGTAGGAAGAACTCAGTTCACCCTACATTCATCTAACTGCATAATTTTCACTGACAGTCCAACGAAGTTCGTGTGACTTGGCTAACTGCCAAATGTAAATTTTGAAGTGTTGTAAGTGACAATGCTCCAACATTGTGGTATATGTATGAAGTGCAGCCTTGAGCAAATGACATAGGTTTGCACTAGTGATTACACAACTCTATAGATTCAATTTGTAGCCATTGTTATGAGTAACATATTAGGATCAGAGACTCATCCCAACAACTAAAAACATCTCATAAATAATCACTATGAAGAACATTATTTATTTACATTTGTTAGTTCTGTGTGTTCGTGCATGTGGGAACACACACACATAGTCACAAGCACACATACACACATACATGACTTAAATGTGGAAATAAAGGACAACCGGCAGGAGCCTGTTCTCTCCTTCCACTATGTGAGTTCTTGAAATTTAACTCAGGTTATCAGTGTTTGTAACAAGAGCCTGCTGTGCCATTTCTCCAGCCTGAAGAAATAAATTTCTGAATCACAAAAATGTGTCCACTATATACATATTCATGTTCTCATGTACATATACACATGAATGGTGAAAGTTACAGATGGGTATATCCAAATATGTCATTTATAAATACATATGTTCATGCACATATTGCATATACATTCATATGTATGTATGTTTGCATATATTGTATATATTCATATATGTGTTTGCATATATTGTATATATTTATATATGCATATGTATATAGTATATTCATGTGTGTATGCATGTCTGTATGTATGCTTGTCTTAGTATGCATTTTAAAATATACACTATATATTGAATTATATATGTTTTCATGGAAAATTTTATCTATCTATCTATATAAAATAATTGTAGATCATACTCAGATGTGTAATTGGCAGTAGGAAGTTAATAGAGAACATATTTATTTTTCACATGTGCATTTACCTGGTCATTTTAATGATATTTATTTTCACTTTAAGCATTTTGGCATTAATTTTTCATTTTTCTTTATTTGGATTATTTTATTTTTATTAAAATATAATTATATCCCTTTCCTTCCTCCAATCCCTTCTATATTCTTTCCTAATTCCTCCTCCCCCTACTCTTTCTCAAGTTGATGACATTTTCCCCTTAGGTTATTATTGCACACACACAGTTTGCTTAGTGTTTCTTGCTTGCATATGATCTCAGGGTTGTTCATTCTGAATTGGATGATCAACTAGGGGATCATCTCTGAGAAAGATGAATTCCTCTCTCTTTGAAGCCTGTAGTTCTTTGTCTAAGGTTAAAGCATGATTTTTATCCCCTATCCACTCCAAATCTTCACATACATCCTCCAACACCCCATCTCAAATTCATGACCTTTTCTTCTACAGTTATTTTTAATTATACAATCTATTGAGTTAAATTAATGTTGCCTTTCTTTGCCTCTGTTTAGACATGACAATTGAATATTAGAGTCTCATCCTAGAATGACAAAAAGCAGCTACAATCATTAGCACTGGTTCTTTTCCTGTCAGCAGCCATTGACTATGCATGGGTTAGGATCTTTGGACTGGGCCTTGTAAAATTTCCTCCATCCATGTGAGCAGGTTGGCTTGTGTGATCTTAGCAGTGCCTGTGTAGGTACCTTTATTATTGAGAGTTCATGAGAGCAACACCCCTGTCCTATTCAGTACCCAGTATTTTTCCTGGCCCTCGGGCTCTTCCTCTTTCATAATGTTCCTAGAGCCTTATGTATAGCATTTGCATTATAGATGTCCCACTTGGAGCTGATCCCTCCATTTCATTTACTCACTGTATTTGTGGATTATTCTACTAACTGTCTCTACTACAGAAAGAAACTTCTCTGATAAGATTCAGTAATTGCACTTATATTGATGAGCATTTAGGAGATAGTTAAAAACTATATTACTTTGATTATATGTAAGTAGAGACACTAAAGAAGGGTAACACAGAGGAAGAAGAAAGGGAGGAAAAAGTACACCGTTCTTGTTTGGACACACACACATACACACACAGGAATATATAGTTTTAATTATTACCCCACACAGTGAGACAGTGTTCCTATCCAAGGAACAATATCTAACAAGCACTCCCCAATCACCAGACTGGGATACCTGGCTTTGAATTATTGGACAGAGATTTCAAGTGACCCTCAAAGCTGTAGGGCTTATTACTCAGGTACTTGGATGCCTGTGAGAGCATGAAGGAATGACCCTGTTGCTAAAGACAACACACACTTCAGTTGCACAACTTAGAGGTGTCATACTGGAACTGATATGGAAGCCCCCACCCTGAGGGCCAGCTCTTGTAGCATCTGAAGGTGCTATGCTATGTGAGCTGTCAAAGGAGAAAAGTTGTCACCAGTCCTACCCAGCAGTAAAGTGTGAGAATCCCAGGCACAATGTTATTCTTAAAAATTCATTATTTTATACTTCTGTTTAAAATCACCTATTACCCTTTCTAGATATAAACTGGAAGTCCTTACTGTTTTCATACCATGGAAGAATGCTTTATGCATAGATTAAATACATCATCAATACTCTGTTTATTTCCTCTCAAAACAAACAGGTTTTATGGCAATAAACTCTCCAAAACTTTTCATTATATCTATGCCTATATGAATATATTTCTTACAGGCAGCAGAAAATCAACATTAAGCTGTATTCAATTCAAGTCCAAGTTGAAAAGATTCTGAACAAACAGCACTGCACAATTTGCATAATGCTATTGCATAAGCAACCGGATGCCCAAGTATGATTAAGATTGGTTCCTAAATCACAAAATTACATCAGCTCCACGAGTTATGGTTACTTTCATCAGAGAGGTGAAAGTTGCCGGCTCAGTCAGATTACTCTCAGCAATATGCCAGCGCTTGTTGCCATATGGTTCACATTGTAAGATGTCCTGTTAGAGATATGGATGCAGTTTTGCAGTCAAGAAAATGACAGATTCCTCTCCCTTGCAGACATTAGCTTTATTCCACTTTGTTCTAACACTGTGTGCAGACAATGAGAATGATGTAGTAGTCCCCCGTTTTCTCAATGAACATAATTCAAGATGAGTCTCTTGCTATATTCACACATGGCTTCTGTCTGACCTTATAAATTCCAATGGACTCTCATTCTCTTCTTCCTTCAGTACTCCCTCACTTGGGTCCTTCTCTTTTTCATTGCTTATTAATTCACTAATTATGAAGTGCTATCAATTCAATGACGGAAAGCTTTATTTATTATTATGGCTCGGTAGTTAAACCAGATAATTCACAAGAAAGTGATATGTCATCTTACATTGACATAAAACTGTAAGTAGTGACTATGTATATACAGAATATTTCAAAATCATGGCAAAATTTCTGAATATGAATTTTTTACCATAATCTCCATCTAATTTCATTGTTGTTAACTTAAACTATAGAACTTCTCTGACCTAATGCTACTGTTATGTTTAATCCAACTATACTTGATTCATTGCCTTACATTTCAGTTCTTTTGAATTTTTCATCCTCTAATAGAAAAAAGGTGTCTTCATCAGATAATTTATTAATCTCATGATTAATGCCTAAATTCCAATATTTCTTTTTTCTTATTTAGGTCTGTTTTCTTGTACTCTACTGAGGGTTTTCACTATTTTATTGCATGCCAATTGACACATATTTTTTCGTTAAATCATTGTTAGACTGTAGTAAAAAAAACTCTACCTCTTACTTCAAGCTTTTGATATTTGTTGGGATTTTTTATCCATTTAAAATTACAAGTAACTTAAGAGCATGGCCATACATTGATTACAGAGTTCTGTGCTTTAGCAAGGTACTTTCGGAACTGTAAAATGAATATGGAAAAAGAATTGCCTGAGAGAAATACTGAGTGTTCATGACATTTCACATATTAAGAATGACTTATGCATAGAATTCAGTTTATTTAACATAAACCAAGCCCTTGAATATGCATCCAGGACTGTTAAAGGCTAGTTATGTGGGTGGGACCGTATATGCAGCTGAAGGTAAACTTTCCTGAAGCCCGTGTTATAGTGAAGGCAGGCAGTAAGCAATGAACCACATAGCAACATGATGTGGGATTCAGGCAGCAATCTCTGTTCAAAGATTAAGAAACAGGATGCTGGGATGGAAAGTACATGGAGACAGAGGACTTTATTAGCGTAGGAATAAAAGAAGGGTCCCTGAAGAATTGACATTGTTGAAGGGGAAACCTGCACAATAAAGTCCAAAACATACAAATTCTTGCAGATGAACACCCAGATACTAGGCCAAACTAATATAATGACTCTAAGGAAGAATTAACAGAACTTTTAAAACAGCAACCAAACAATTTTTGTCTGCAGCAGAAGGAGACCAAAAATAATAAAGTAACAATAAGCCTTGGGAGGCTAGACAGGCATCCCTTCCTACAGAGCTAATAGAAAAAGTGTGAGACTTTATCCTACTTGTAATGTGAAGCTGATAATACAGAGAAGCCATATGATTTGACTTATGTTCTTAAAGATCCTTTCTGGAGAGTGAATGGTATGATATAAAGACTTATATAAGAATGTCCTGTTATTATAATAATACCTCTTATTATAGCCACTGTAGAACTCTGTTACATAGCAGTTGAAAAACACAGAAGACTAGAAAATCTATTTGCAATACTATTCTAACATCTTTAAATCCTTAGACCTCTGCTCTGTCAGTTTCGGTTCTTGAAGAATTTCATTTATTAACACACCACTGACTTCCAAATGACAAATAAACTCTGTCTAGTTGTTTTCTGTACCAATTGTTGTTTTCCACATAAGAGGGAATGAAGTATGACTGTTGTATTAGTTGTATTTTTAAAACTTTGATATTCTCCCATCATCTGTTGTGAATATTTTCCCTCTGCATTGTCATATGGAATCTCTTAAATAGCCAGCAAGTCCTAGGCAATGTGCAGTTCACACAAAGCACCCTACTCATCACAACTGTCTATTTGGAATTGGCACACCTGTATGCATTTCAGAGCCCGGTTGAAGTCTTGGCTTCATCTAGTATTGGCTTATTTTGTCTTCATATTGTATATTTTACATACAAGCTGTCAGAATGTTGACTGCTTGTTAACTTAACATAGTTACCATTCCGTGATGTTTTATAAACAAGAATACATTCTCGCTGAAGACAGTGGCATTGATTTAACATGATTATTTCACCAGACCTTCAAAAATGCAATATCATCAACCTCCAGTGTTTAAAGCAAAGAAAAGTGGTTGCTTAGATACAAATATTACCTATTTAACTTGAAACTTATGTTAGTTTTTCCTTATATTATTGTCCTAAAGTAGATTGATTAATCAAGTCTTTTATTTTTAAAGCTAGCATGGGGCACTAAAATTCCATTCAAATTTTTTTACATCATTTAGTAAGAGAGAGAAAGCAATCAAAACTGTGGAAAACTGAAAACCAAGGCCCCCATAGTCATCTCTCATGATGATTAAAGCAGTGTGTTTGTCATGTTCATGGGAGATGTGATGTTGAGAACTGTATTTGGGAATAGTTATTAAGCTAAAATGAAGGGATTTTCTCACGAAATAAAATATGGCTGCATTGAGTTGAAAAGCTACTACAATCAGGATCCAGGTAAAGGCTAGTTACAAGGAACAGTCTTAGTAACTTACAAGATTTCCATTTCTTCCTCTCCACTCTACAATAAACAATTCCCAGCACCTAAAACTAAACACAATTTAAGCATGTGTAGCCTGTATTGAGATCCATCATCATTTTATTTTGCCTGGCTGACACTCAGAAACTACATTTTTTTTGTAGCCCACCTAGAATGTTGCCAAAATAGAAGAAAAGACATGCCAAGCTCCCAAGATCAACATTTCCATCAGATCTAAAGGAAAGGTGATAATCTGTCAGTAACAATTCAACCTGTTTTCCAGGATGGTATAGTTGTCTTCCTTTTTCATATCTGTGAAACTGTTTCAATAAAGAAACATCACTGGTAGGTTTTTCAGTCAGTAGACTAAATATTATTTGCTGTTTTAAGGAAAATGCTAAAGATGAAGAAAGGATGCAAACATAGCATGGATTTGTTGAAAATATTTTCAGGATCCTAAGCTATTTCTGGGACTTGATTCTGGTGGTAATACACTTTGGAGAAAGCAAAGAAACAGGCTTTCCTGGTTTTCCATCTTCTCTAGTTAATGCTGGTAGAACACTTACAATCTTCTACAGTATCTAAGCGGGTGACAGGATGGCAACAAAAAATTGGTCTGTTGTATAGTTATAAGTTTAGAATCAAAACCAATACTTTCTTATAAGATATTTAAAAACAAACATTTTCTTCCTTCTTAGGTTGAATTTACCCTATTTTTCACCATACAACTTGAAGGTAAGTGTTAGCGGTTAACTGTAGTACTTATAACTTTGGTCTTACCCAGAGCATTTAGGAACATAATGGTTCAGAGGCTTCTATATAACAAGGTCAAGGTTTGTCAGATATGGTAACCACCTGAAAACTGAATTACAAATACACATTTAGATTACATTTCTGAGTTCTTAATATTTAAGATTATAAGTGATAGAGAGGAAGAAAGAGGTACTACAGGGAGAGACAGGTAAAAGTTAAGGACCATTTGAAGGGATGTAGAAGCTTCCATATATGTGTGTGTGTGTGTGTGTGTGTGTATACAGATATATGTGTGTATATATATACATATGTGTGTGTGTTCTAAATAAAATCACCAAATAATGGGAGAAACAGATCCCAAATAGACATCATTTGTCACCAAATGAAGCTTCTGTTACTGGAACTGGGTTACATCTGATTGAGTTGTTCACCAAAGGGGCTCCATATTAACCCCCCAAAAAAGCCAAGTTGTTGCCCAGACTATAGGTTGCCCTTCACAAACTAATGTCACTACCTCAGTGATGAAGAAAATACCCACACAACTCATTGACTATAGAAAAGTAAAGCATGTGCTACATAGAGTTTTCATTCCTACATGTTAGCAGGCTCACTACAGGAAGGTATTCTACAATCTACTAAAGAAGAAACATAAACACCAACCCAGCCATAAACCTTTTGATCAACATTAGTGCCCTGCCTGCATGATATGCTAATGCAGTAGTGGCACACGGATTGTTGAAGTAGCCAGTCAATGACTGAGTGGACTGAAGACCCAGCCCATGCAGGTAAATTAAAGAAACTTACATTTTGGGGGGCTCATTAAATGTTTAAAAAGAAACCATGAAAACCAAACAGTGTCCCTCAAATATGTGTACTATATGATAGAAAATATAAAACTTTGGTTACATGACATCAACCTTTAAGGGAAATACTATTTTGCTGTTTGCAATATAGTTAAATGGCAGTATTAGCTCACATTAAGTAAAGAAATATTAATGACTGTATTGGTTGGATTTTAAGTACATATATTACTATCCAGAATATATTTTGGCAGGACCATAACTCAGTATTTTTTCAGGGGAAATAAAGTCTCAGGAGTGAAATTAGAATACAATTTCTGGATCATGGTCAAGAAAACTTTTATCTCAATAAATCATATATTCATATATATATATATAAGAAGGGACAAGAAAATCCACAAAAGAGATGTGGTTCAAAGATTACTCCATTTCCAAACAGTTCATCTCTCTTAAGGAATATTTACTTTCTCCACTTAAAAAAAGCAATGTTGTTATTTCTCCAGTATCTTTTATGCAGTGCTGTCTATAGCTTGATGCTCCTATGGGCAGAAACAGAATCATATTGTAGAAATCTAACTACAATTTATTTCAGATATAATTCAGTTGATTCACCCTCTGTTCCTAATGAGAAAGAACTGAGGACAACCTCACAATTCATTTTGTCCATGAAGAATATTAACACGTATCAGTCTGTAGTCTGGATAAATGCTGTTTTCACTTTACCACATCCATGTAAATTTCTCGGCACTGACTTATAGAATCAGTGCTATTTATTTGCATGTTCTGCAGCTGCCCCAGCATCTTTTATAGGGAAGGAAGCAGAGGAGAGACTCCCGAAACTGAGACCCTATCCCTTCCTGAGATCTGTTTACTCTGTGGTGGGTAAGAGCTAAAAGTGATTTTGAAATGTTTGTTGTGGTCACTGAAGAAATGGATTTGAAATAAAATGAAACAGCTGAAAGGCTCTCATTCTGATTGCAATCTGGATCTGTTGCTCCCAAAACAAAAATCCTATACAAGGTCCTTAAAGAGTTGCCAAATGTACCCCCAAGAGAAAACAGAAACAGTAGGATAAATGTGTACTCTGCTAAAAGAAATGCATTGAAAACCAGGGTTATGAATGGGACCCAGGCCCAGAAGAAAACATAGTAAAGTATTCATTTGTTGATTTCAGGGAAGGCAAAGAAATAATTTTATGTGACGTTATAAATGGTATATATGAAAGTCTACGGAAATGGAGAAAATGATCAAAGACAAAAGAAGTCCATAAGATATTAACTTTACAGAAACAGGCTGCTTGCTTTAAAGAACATATGAAAATGATCCAGAAATCAGGGGCAGAAAATGGAATGGGAAATACAAAAGGCATTGAGTTAAAGGATAAAAGGTTTTATAGATAAATAAAGCTGCAATAGGGTTATGGGAGACATTGTTGTCTCTTCAGAAATCAAAGGTAACGTGCTGGAACTGAAAGATGAAATGGGATGTGTTGTACAGGTTTGATCCAGTGTAAAGAGGAACAGCACATGCTAAATCACACTCATTTCTCCAAAGATAATGGAACACTAGAGGAAAAGTAGGATGTTAAAGGGAAATCAAAGATATTGCCGGGGGAAAATATACTATACGTAAGCCAACTGAAACTAGAGGTTCAAAAACACACTACTAGTGATAAAAGAAGAAATATTGTTTACATGCATAAATATGCAAAATAAAGCAAAATGCATAGAAATATATTTATGTGGTCCATTGGATTTTGATCACTACCAAGCAGTAATATTTTATGTATTATGAATTAATGTAAACAAATAATATTTTTCTTCTTTTTTAAAAGTACAAGAGAAAAAAAGATTAGTAAGAATATATTATAGACAAACCATTTTTTTGAACTGTCCTAACCATATAATGGTATTTCACACTTAGCATAGCTAAAACTTCTTAGGCCCATAGCAGTGGCATCATACTGAGATATTATGGAAAAACAAACATCCTAACACTTACAGAAGTATCATGGAGACACTCTTTCTAAAAGCCTTTGACAATTGCTAGCTAACTTTACTTCTGCAACAACTAAATTATTTAGAATATTTTTGGAAACTATCTGAAAGCTTTCTGCTCC
The DNA here is from genome assembly GCA_004026605.1 of Ondatra zibethicus. NCBI lineage: Eukaryota > Metazoa > Chordata > Mammalia > Rodentia > Cricetidae > Ondatra > Ondatra zibethicus. The sequence goes on along the minus strand of PVIU01010325.1, from coordinate 55,432 downwards.
TTAATGTTCCCATTTAAACTCACTACAAATAAAGGTGAAGCTGGTCAATATTTTATGTCAATATGGCAAGTGTATATTTGCTTGTATCCATTATGTTTCACTTCTGGCATTTGCCTACAGGTGAACAGAAAGCATTTGAATAATTAGCACAGACTAACAATTTTGAATGTCAAAATATACAATTTATGTGTATACTCTTATCTTTTTATCTCCATATCCCACAACTTAGGTATCATATTTTTCTCAATTTTTAGTTAATTGACTGCTTGAGTCCAATATGGATATAGCCCCTTATTTCATTAAATTCAGTGAGCTAATGTAGGTGAACTTATCTCATAACAAGCTACCTGTTAGAAACAAGAAAAGAGTAGGGATTCAGAAGTTTAGTTTCACCACTGCTTCCATTTAAAAGTAATGTGCAAATTCATTAGCTAACTACATGTGTCCAAGAAGGACTTATTTGATAGTATTGTGGCATTTTAAAATTTAAAATACCCTAGTATTATACCCTAGTATTTTTAATGGTAACATTGCAGTCATGTATTCCAGATTTAAATGAGACTTGGATAAAGAATAGTAATACAGTTTTTAGAAAGCCATCCTAAGTATCTGCAAGGCATTATCTAAAAAGTGTGTTTTATAAACTATTCTGAAAATTATTTCAACTGTGGTACAATTTTCATGGAAATACAACTATTAGGATATCTTGTCTCTTGGCCCTGACTAAATTTATAAATTCTCTAAAACGTTTTATTTAAAGTCATTTCTGTTGATCACTAGTTTTATGTTACTTTCCACCAGTAAGTGCTTTATTAAATTAATATGCTCTATACACTCTACACTATAGCACAATGGTATATTTTACAGATTGCCATCAAAGTATTTATACTCCAGAAATGATAAGCCTATACAATGCAATACTCAAAAGATATGTTTAACAGCATAAACAATACACTCTGTATTAACTTGCTATATGGCAGATTGTCTTTGTGAACTGATTTGTCAGACAATGAACCTCTGACATCTGCCAAATAAAGTATTAAATACAAAGGCAAACTGTCACTTAATGAGCATTCTTAAATAATCCTTGTTTCTCACTAGCTTATTAGTAGTAGTAATATTATTCTTAGGAGGCAGTTGTAATGAAGGCTGTCGCACAATTCACTTGCTTTCATTTTTAATTAAAATATAATTACATAGTTTTTCCCTTCCCTTGTTTCCTTCCATGCATCTAGAAACTGTGGTCTTTATTTTTTTAACTTTAGTTGTGGAAATGCCACCTCAGTATGTAAAATCAAACTGCTCAATCAGATTAGTGTTGCTTGTATCTGATTTCTTACCTTGTGTTTTTGTTGCTGCTTTTTTAATTTTCTATGTTTTTTCATCGCACCCAAAGTTCCACCTCCCTCTTCTCCTCTCAGTCCACTCCCCTCCTCTCCATCCACATCCATTCCTCCTCCTCCTCCTCAGTTGCTCTTCAGATACAGGTTGGCCTCCCACAGATATCTGCAAGCCATGGTATATCAAGTTGCAATAAAACTATGCACCTCCTTTCCTATCAAGACTGCATGAGGCAATCCGATAGAAGGAATGGGGTCCAAACACAGGCAACAGAGTCGGGGCAGCCCCTGCTCCTACTCTTAGGCCTCCCATAAGAAGATTAAGGTTATATGTTAAATATAACCGCAACATATATGTAGGGGGCCTAGGTCAGTTCCATGCAGGCTCCGTGGTTGTCAGGTCAGTCTCTGTGAGTACCTGTGAGCCCAGATTAGTGGGTTCTGTAGGCTTTTTTGTAATAACTTTAACCCCACTGGCTCATACAATCATCCCCACCCCCTTTTTCAGGTTTCCCCAAGCTCCACCTAATGTTTGGCTGTGGGTCTCTGCATCTGTTTCCATCAGTTACTGGGTGAAGCCTCTCTGATGTCAGGTGGGCTAGGCACCTATCTATGAGTACAGCAGAATATTATTAGGAATTATTTTATTGACTTTTTCTTTGCTTGTCATGTTTGTTTCTATCCTAGGTCTCCGGGGTATTCTGTCTGTACTAAATGGGACTTCCTGAAACTGAAAAGCTTCTGTAAAGCAAAGGACACGGTCAACAAGACAAAATGAAAGCCTACAGAATGGGAAAAGATCTTCACCAACCCCACATCAGACAGAGGTCTGATCTACAAAATATAAAAAAACTCAAGAAATTGGTCATCAAAAGAACAAATAATCCAATAAAAGGAGTGTTTCTTATATTCAGCAGAAGGGACAGATACTGTTTTCTTCGCCATTCTTTAGCCTGTATCTTTTTATTGGCAAATTGAGTACATTGATATTAAGAGATATTAATAATTATTGATTGCCAGTTCCTGTTATTTTGTTGTTAATGTTGGTGGTGATAGTGTGTGTGTGTGTGTGTTTTCTTTGAATTTTGCTGATGTGATATTACTTAGTGCCTGTGTTTTCATGGGTGTAGTTAATTTCCTAGGATTGGAGTTTTTCTTCTAGTACCTTCTGTAGGACTGGATTAGTGGAGGACTGGAACACTAACAGTCACAAAATCTTTTGCTGACAATTTATCCTCCCTGCAAGATTTTTCTAGTGTAAAGATGGCACATAGTGTGGTATTTCGTTTACATCAGATATTTACCATACAATTTATAACAGCAGCAAAATTGTGAACTTTTATGCAAATTTACAATTATGAAGTCTCAATGAAATAATATTATAATTGGAGTCAGCACAGCATGAGGAACTGTATTAAAGGGTCACAGCATTACGGAGGTAGAGATTTTTCAGCTACACCTAGTTGTGTATTTCTTCAACCTAAGCCGAAGTTTCAAAGGCTAAACTCTGAGTGGCATGATTTCCAGATGTAACTTTTAGCAGATCATGTCTTGGGTAATTAAATACAGTCAGATATAAAAAGACTACTAAAGCAAAGCAGCATGGAATAAAAAGTTAATGCCAAACAGTTCCAGACACTAGCAAGAAAGTAGAATTAAAATGTTTCTAACATCAAATTCTATTTTCTTTAGAAACTGCTTTTATGCCTTCAGGTAATAACACACTTGAAACACACAAACACACACACACACACACACACACACACATTTAGCTGATTTAAAGAGATGAGAGAAGTTCATGTAAATATGTCATTTCCTCCAGAATACCCATTGTTTTAATGTTTCTGTGTTTTGCTTTGCCATAACTGTTATTGAGTACAGCAACTGCATACATAATGGAATCTCCTTAGATGTCCATTTTACCATCCTGCTCACTACAAAGGACAGACAGTTTGACTCCAAACCTAAACATCAGCTTTGAGCTCTCAGCTCTGAAGTGCTCAAAATAGTTTATGTCCATGCATAAACTGAGCCATCAGAAACAGAACCTCAATCCATTAAAATGTCAGGAGATCACGTTCACAATGAGGCAATGGCTAAATTTCTAAGCCCGGAGCTGCTCCATTGTCAGCGTCTCCAGGTTATTTAGGTGGCTGATTTCCTAACATGGCAGCCGACAAGATATGTTTTGTCGGACACAATTTAGTGGTTGAATTCATTGTGTCCCATGAATTACATAGTATCTGCTTAGAAAAAAATTCAAACAATCTTCTTTTAAATAGCATATAATCCTTATAAAGGTCTCAAATGTATTGCTGTTCTCATGGTCCTTGTATATGTTCTTGTTTAAAACATGCCCATAGGAAAATCCAAAATAATGCAAGTATAATTTTATCTACCTTTTAAAACTATCAATTCTTACTTTGATGCTCTTTAAATATAGTTTACCATGACAGAAGCAACCATTAGAATTTTTTGCTTTATTATCCTCTGAATTACTAAAAACTTTTATTTCTTATTAATACTAAGATCAATAAACTTTTAAGCAACCTAGTTTGTCAAAGCAAAGATACCACTGCAACTTATAGTCCTGATGCTTTCATTCCAAACATTCTTTTTCCTGATATCCTCAAATGCCAAGACAGTCCTTTATTTTTATGGAGCAATCATAACGCATTGCTTTAATGAGTAATCTATACTTGAATACTTTGATAGTTGTATACATAAAATACAAACCAGAATTGTTGCATTCTGTTACTTATGATTTATTGCCTGTATATTATGGCATGAGTCTTATGGGTGAGAAGTGAGTGAGTCAAAATTTTCTATAAGAGTGTTTTGCCAAAATTGTTTAGAAATTATTCATATAATGTAGCCTTAACTGAAAGTGTGCCAAGTGTGATGCTGCACACCTGTAATCTCAGAGCTCTGGAGGGGGTGGGAGCATAAGATCACTTCAAGGCCTCTCTGAGCTACATGGTGAGTTTGAGGAAAATGTAGGTTAGGTGAGACCCTGGAACAAAAATAAAACAGCATAACTATAAGTTAGATATAGTACCCATTTTGGTAAAATGAACAAAACAAATATGATTTACTATCATATTCCTAGTAGGGAGCAGAAAGAAAGGAGAACAGGGAGAGAAGAAATAGCGGTAGAAAATCCCACCCTGAAGTGTGAGTATGGTTTTGCTGCTTATGAAGAATCAAATGAACTAGTCTAAAATGGTCTCTGATCTCAATTCATATTTTAAAATAAGAAGATAAACCAAAAACAAAGAAGTATACCAAAATATGATTGATGCACGATTAATAAAAACTCAGAGAGAGAAATTGGGGTTCAACCTAAAGAAGTGAAAAGCAAAGCAGCCAGCCACTGGCTCTTACCTAGACCTTAGTTCGAAATGGTGATCCTGCCTTCGGGAATCTTAGAATGAGACTATGTGTGAGAACTGTTTGTTCCCATTTTATAATCCTCTCTAGTTCTGGGATTAAAGGTGTGCACCCTTGGGATTAAAGGGATACACCACCCGGTTTCTGTGGCACCTAATGTGGCTACTGGGATTAAAGGTGTGTGTTAGCACTGCCTGGTTTTAAGGCTGTCCAGTCTGGCTGTTTTCTCTCAGAACTTCAGGAAAGCTTTATTTATTAAAATAAAATTGAAATGCCACTACACATGATACCTGCATTTTTGTGAGTTCTATGAAGAAAACAAAAGGACTATCTTATGGGGCAGAGATGAGGAGAGAAGACATGTGGCTTGAAGTCACTGCAGCATCCTCAGCATGAAGGTCATTTTCATCCTTGTGAAACCTGGGATGATGACAATGGAAGAATGGGAACATAAGGTACAAGGCCTAGGCAAGACAATGGAGAGGTCCTGAAGGAAAAGATGGCCTCCCACACTCTCAGAACTTCACAATGAGCTATTGTGCTACCTGGGCTTCTGTTCAATGAGTCAGTTATCGTCAGCAAAATGGTGACCTCTGTTGATGGATAGTTAGTCATCATCATTGTATTCTTGCAGATCCTTTCATCTTTGTCCAATTAAAAGATTTCTTTATGTATTGCTGAAGTGTCTTTGGCATGGCCGGGCCATATGAATAAGAAGGGAGTCATAACTAGTCTGAGAGTTCACAGTCGACATGTGAGAAATCAGGAATGACAAGGCATCTCAGTCTTTGTACACACTACTTAGATCCCATAGACTCTGTTCTTCTGAGCACCAGCTAGTCAAAATGACACTCAGCTGTGCTGAGACTCACACAGCTTTTTGAGTACTGTTGTCTCCTTGTGTGGTGTTTCCAAAAGAGCCTGAACAACTTCATACTTTCCCCAGATAAGAAACCACCCACACACCAGATTGATTATATCAAAATCCAGCTTGGTGATATAATGAGCTTACTGGGGTTACTCACAAGAGTATGGGTAAAAGTTACTCACAGGAGTCGGAATGACTGTAAGGCAACCATATCACCATAAAGGCCATGCCAGCACTGGTGAGAACTCCTAAAAGCTACATCCCTGGGAGCTTTCTGAATGACTTTCAGGCAGCTCAACAGGTTCAAGAGTATTTTATGACAGTTTGGCTGGTCTGAGCATCTCCTCTCTGCAACAATTACTAGCTGATGGTGTAAACAAGGGATCAGGCTTTGTGAGTCTTGCTGCAGCCTACTCAGACTTGTGAAGTCTGTTTAATTCCTAAGTCTCACGATGCTCACTCCACCCTCCAGAAGAAACTGTCTCAAGATTTTAGATTTAGAGGAAATTGTTGCGCAATACTTCTTTAGATCATATGATTTCTGAATGTATAAAAATTGTTCATTTACAAAGTTATGAATTTTTAATAGGTAGTAAACTTTTTTCAATAGTTAGTAAACTAGGTTGTAAACTACTATTTCATATATATGTATATATACACATATTTACAACTATCTATACATATATAATGCATATTAAAAATCTGATGCCCTTTCGTGAGAAAGACAGGAAGAAAATTGAGGCATCAGAACAATGCCCGTCCTGATAAACAGCAGATTAGAATAAAAGGTTTGTATCTATTTACAATGTCTACTGAATCTGAATTAACTTTAGGAGATATGTAGCCCCTATGGCTGCATATAAAATGTATCTTATAAAAGATATCATTTTGTGCAGTGGTTCTCAACCTTCTTAATGCTGCAACACTTTAGTATAGTTCATCATATTGTGGTGACATCCAATCATAAAATTGTTTTCATTGCTAATACATAACTGTACTTTTGCTATTCCAATTTTTATATCTGTTAAGATTTGCTTTATGGTTGATTATGTGGTCAGTTTTAAAGAAGGTACCATGTGGTGTTGAGAAGAAGGTATATTCTTCTGTGTTCAGGTGAAATTTTCTGTAGAGGTCTATTAAGTCTATTTGATTTGTAACATCTATTAGTTCCCTTGTTTCTCTGTTAAGTTTCTCTGGCAGACCTGTTCATTGGTGAGAGTTGGATGCTGAAGTCTCCTACTGTTAATGTATGGGGTTTGATGTGTGATTTAAGCTTTAGTAATATTTCTATTACAAATGTGGGTATCCTTATATTTTGGGCATAGATGTTCAGAATTGAGACTTCATCTTGATGGATTTTTTTTTTGATGAATAGGAAATGTCCTTCTCCATCTCTTTTGATTAATCTTAGTTTGAAATCTATTTTGTTAGATATTAACATAGCTACACTGCCTTGCTTCTTAGGTTCATTTGATTAAAAAAATAGATTCCCAACCCTTTACTCCGAGGCAATGTCCATCTTTTAGGTTGACATGTGTTTCTTGTATGCATCAGAAAGATGGAGCCAGTTTTCACATCCATTTTGTTAGCATGTGTCTTTTATTGGTAAGTTGAGTTCATTGATATTAAAAGACGCTATTGACCAGTGATTGTTAATTTCTGTTTTTTCTTTTTTTTTGGTTTTGGTTGTTGTGATGGCAGTGTATTTTTCCCTTATTTGGGTTTTGCTGTATTGAGATTATCTTTTGCCTGTTTTGTTTTGGTTTTGTATTTTATTTTTGATTTTTATTGAGCTCTACATTTTTCTCTGCTCCCCTCCCTACCTCTTCCCTCCCCACTTCAACCCTTTCCCAAGGTCCCCATGCTCCCAATTTACTCAAGAGATCTTGTCTTTTTCTACTTTCTACTTCCCAAGTAGATTAGATCTATGGAAGTCTCTCTTAGTGTCTTCATTGTTGTCTAAGTTCTCTGGGACTGTGTTTTGTAGGCTGGTTTTCTTTGATTTATGTTTAAAAACCACCTATGAGTGAGTACATGTGATAATTGTCCTTCTGTGTCTGGGTTACCTCACTCAAAATAATGTTTTCTAGCTCCATCCATTTGCCTGCAAATTTCAAGATGTTGTTATTTTTTTCTGCTGTGTAGTACTCCATTGTGTAAATATACCACATTTTCCTTATCCATTCTTCGGTCGAGGGGCACTTAGGTTGTTTCCAGGTGTAATTCCTGATAATCCCAGCGGTGCCTCCAATTGTAACGCCCGCATCTGTGTTACCCTCTCGGTACAGTTTGCGCACCATTGTACCATACGCAAGCTGGGCAAGGGCCTGGAGATTGAAAGAACACACAAGAGACCTGGGTCATTCAAAAGGAGATCAGCAGACTGCCCTTTATTCAACCTTGGGGAAATCCTTAAATACCTAGCTGCTGCACAAGGAATTCCCCCCCCCCCCGGCAGGTGGGAAATAGCCAAACTCAAGATGGAGTAAACAATGCCCTATAGCTAATCACCAGGCAGGACAGAGGGAGCACAGGAACAAACAGAATGTTTTAACTGGCTGACCAGAAACTGTCCTCAAGATGAACCTCAGGAGCAGGGGTAGACCCTTGGACCCTATATCCAGGTTCCGGCTATAACAAACAAAGCTGCTATGAACATAGTTGGCACAATTGAACATCCTTTGGATATATACCCCAAAGTGGTGTTGCTGGGTCTTGAGGAAGGTTGTTTCCTAATTTTCTGAGAAATCGCCACACTGAGAGGTCCCATTTATTAATTGTTTCTCTCAGTGTTTGTGCAGCTGGGGTTATATTTAGGAAGTGGTCTCCAGTGCCACTGCTTTTTGACAAAGAAGCAAAAAATATCAAATGGAAAAAAGAAAGCATATTTAACAAGTGGTGCTGGCATAACTGCATATAAACACGTAGAAGAACGGAAATAGATCCATATCTATCACCATGCACAAAACTCAAGTCCAAATGGATCAAAGACCTGAACGCAAAGGCAGCCACACTGAACCTTATAAAAGAGAAAGTGGGAAATACACTGGAACGCATTGGCATTGATTTTGTATTTTTATGGACGTAACTGAGTAACTTGGGTTGGAGTTTTCCCCCTAGTATTTTCTGTCATGAGGGATTTTGGGATAAGCATTGTTAAATCTGGTTTTATAATGAAATATCTTGCTTTCTCTGTCTATGTTAATTGAAAATTTTGATGGTAATAGTAAACTGGGCTGACATTCATGGTCCCTTAGAAAAATCTATAAAAAAAAATCTCTCCAGGACCTTCTGAATTTTAGAGTCTCCATGTAGACGTCTTTGGTGCAAGTCTGATAGGTCTGTCTTTATACATTACTTGGCCTTTTTCCTTTGCAGACCTTAAAATTCTTTCTTCATTCTGTGCGTTTAGTGTTTTGACTATTATGTGGCAAGTTTTTATTTTTGTTCAGCCTATTTGGTGTTCTGTAAATTTCTTCTACTTTTATATGCATATCCTTCTTTAGGTTGGAAAAGTTTTCTTCTATGTTTTTGTTGAATATGTTTTCAGTGCCTTTGAGCTGGGATTCTCTTTTTTTCTGTCCCTGTTATTCTTACATTTGGTCTTTTCATGGTACCCAGAATTCCTGGATGTTTTGTGTTAGGAATTTATTGGATTTAATATTTTCTTTGACTGATGTGTCTGTTTTCTCTATCATATCTTCAACTACTGAGATTCTCTATTTCATCTCTTGTATTTTGTTGGTGATGCTTGCATCTCTAGTTCCTGCTCACTTCCCCAGATTTTCCATTTCCAGAATTTCCTGAGTTTGTATTTTCTTTACTGTTTCTATTTCAAGTTTCATGTCTTGAACCATTTCCTTCACCTGTTTGATTCTTTTGTCTTGGCTTTCTTTGCTTTCTTTAAAGAATTTACTGATTTCTTCCAATCTGTTCTGTGTCTTCTCGATTTCTTTAAGGGAATTTTTCATTTCCTCTTTAAGAGTCTGTATCATCCTCATAAAGTTACTTTTAAGTTTATTTTCTTGGGTTTCTTCTGTGTTGGAATGTTCAGGACTTGCTATTCTGGTGGTGCCACATTGGTCTTTCAGTTGTCAAATGCATTCTACACTGGCATTTAATAATCTTTTTTTCCAACTGCTGTGGCTTCTGCCTATGCCTGTTCTTCCAACTGTTATGGTTTGCACCTGTGCCTATGTGATCTGCTGAAGTTGCTATGGGATGGCTGGCCATGGGGAATATGTTTAGGTGCATGGGTTGGGCAGTGAATTGCATCTTGGCAGGACAGCATCCACAGGGTGGCATGGATTGGGAATCACCCAGGAGGCAGGTCTCTCGAAGTTGAGGAGTACACCAGAATATTAGAGTTCCATGAGAGGCAGGGACAGTGTCCAGCTACCTTGCTGGTGCTAGAATAGGAGCCGGAAGGGCACAGAATGTGTCCTGGCTTTCAGTGGTGTCTGAACTTTGGGGAAGTCCAGCTGAGAGGCCAGTCACTCACCTGATTTTCCAAGTGGTGTGGTTTGTGCCTGTGCCTATGTAGTCTGCTGAGGTTAGCAGGGAGGGCTGGCCAGAGAAAGAATGTTCAGGTGGGGATTGGGATGCAGTCTAGAGGCAGGTCTCTCCCTCGCCTGCAGGCTCATGGGGACTGCACCAGAGCTCTCTATCTTTTTCTGACTGTGCCTCTTTAAACTGCTAAGGAATGTGGTAGGAGCAAAACAATGGCTTGGGGTGCTGAGTCCTCCTCATTCCTTGGTTTCCTGAGAGGCTAATCTTATGGTGAAGGTAAGTTTACAGCCATCTCTGAGTGTCATGTTTACCACCCCAACTGTAATGCTTTTGTCACGAAAAAGCAGCTAGTCCTGGGCACATGAGACCACGCCGGCATGTCTGCATATGGCTGCAGGTCCCCGGCAGTATTCTGGCAGCTATCCGCCATTAGCCATGTGGCGGCTGAGGGCGGGTGAGAGACAAGACATAGACCATGCAGAGTAAAGTTGAACATTTATTAGGTGGGTTATTGAGGGGAAGGAAAAAGGGGAGAAGTGTGTGGGGGGAGAGAGAGGGGGAGAAAGAAAAAGAGAGAGAGAGAGAAGAGAAAAGGGGAGAGGAAAAGAGAGGGGAGTCAGCAGCTACCTCTCTGAGAGAGGAAACAGAGAGAGTAAGACTGAGGCTGGAAGCTGGAAGGGAGTGGGCGTGGCTTATCTCTTAAAGAGAGAGGACAGAACATTACATACCCACCTTTTTTTTTAATAATAAAAAGCAGGAGATTAGACACCACAGGTTAAAGGAATTGGGTCAGTGGATTGATTCTCAAGGCTTCTTCCTGCTTATTGGTGGGCTTCATCTTTGGGGGAACTGGAGAAGGCTGGGTGCTGGCCACATCCTGGCATGGTCTCTTTGCTTCTGTCCGGTGTTTGTTGTGTGGAAATGTCCCCTGCCTGCAGGGGAACTCGCAACAAAAGCATTACACCAACTCTGGGAAGTTTCAGGTCCATGCCACCACCAAGTAGTGTTGTCCCCAATGCTCATAAACTCCACTTAAGTGTTGGGTAGCAGGGCCTCTTTAAAAATGCCTGTTTATGCTGCTAATGCTGGGCCAGGAAGTTGTCTCTTAAAGGAGCTACTCCTATGCTGGCCAACAGCAAATGTACCCACCAGAGAAAATGCAGCTACCAATTTGGTAGCTGTGCTTGACTCTGTTCTTGTGTATCTAGAATCCCCTTGTAAACTTTTTTTCAGTTTTTACACAGGAATTCCAGCCCCTCATTGGAATGCCATATATAATTGGACATTTCCTGTCCAGACCTGCCAGTCCCAAATAACCAACTCAGTGGTTGAATATGAATAATAAATGATAGAGCAATAGCTCAGGTTTGTTTCTAACTACCTCTTAAACATTAAGCTAACCCATATTCTTTATTTAGGTTCTGCCATGTGGCTGTACCTTTATTAGCATGGCACATTCATCTCCTGCTCCCTCTGCATCTGGTTGATGACCCTGACTCCATCCTTCTTCTTCCCATCATCCTTAGTTTTGTCACCCCACCTATACATCTGCCTGACTACTGGCCAATCAGTGTTTTATTAAACCGATCTGAGTGACAAATCTTTACAGTGTACAAGAGGATTATTCCACAGCAAAGTTCTTTCAAAAATCATTAGATTTGTTTATTTTTTATTTTACTTATATGAGTATTGTGCCAGCATGTATGTCTGTGTACCACATGTGAGCAGTATCCACAGAGGCCAAAAGATCTCCTATAACTGGAGTTACAGATAGCTGCTGGTCACTATGTGGGCACTGTTAACCAAACCCAGGTTCTCTACAAGAGCAACAAGTGCTCTTTGTTAACCATGGAGCCATCACACCAGACCAGATACGCCTTGATTATCTTTCTCTTAAACTGAAACTGCAAAGGCGTAAGATATACTTGTCTGTTGTTCAACACATACAAAAAATAATATTTAATAAAATACTTTACACTTAAGAAAGAATTACAGAGGTATCGTTCAGTTACTAGGAAATTATACATTATCACTAATTCACTGTCACTATACTTTTTATTACTACAAAGTCAACTGAAATTTTCCAAATGAGCATGCATCATTGACTGTATTCCATATAAGCAAGTTATATTTTGATTCATAATTATCTGACTCCTAAGATACATTATCCAACTTTTTAAAATCAATGTTTTCATTGTTTATATTTGATAAATGAATTTTCAGAGTGCTAAATAAGAAAGTAGATAAAATGTTTATTCCTGAGGCCAATTCTGAACTTCTCTGACATGCACCATGAGTAAGTCCAAAACAATACCAAAATAGGTTTGCCAGACAAATTACATGTTGCCAGGAACACTAAAATAAAATCTATAGTGCCTTGAAACATCATAACAACAAAATGTATATTGTTTTCATTTCATGCTCCTTAAACACTAGGCTCATTTTCTGAATCAATCATCTTTACTCTCTTATGTGCCTTTGGCAGAGCTTGTCCCCATGCTGTTTACAAGCTGAATTTCCTTGGTTTTCTTTAAATTTATTTTTTTCTTTGTTTTTCATCAGCCCTTTTTTCTTAAGAATTTAATTTTCCATTATTAATATGTTAGCATATTAACATATGTAAAAATGTCTTAAATATCTTCACTGGTAATAATTTGACTTTCAGAGACAGGAATGTATTTTAGGTCTATAACTCCAGTACTGAGGCACATAATTAGGCATTATATATATATATTTGATAAATGAATTTTCAGAGTGCTAAATATATATATATATATTTGATAAATGAATTTTCAGAGTGCTAAATATATATATATATATATATATATACCTAGACATTTTGCTAAATTCTTCTTTGTTTGTGCTTTGGAGAGCAAAGTTGTCCTCAACGTTCTTCCATAAAAACAAGTGCTCTCACTTTATTTTCAACAAAGTAACCTTTACCTTTTCTTATGCTATATTTATAATTCTAAACCCTAGGTATAGCTATGTTTCTATAATAACATAACTGCTGGAAAGTGAGTCACAATAATATTGGTTCAAAAAGGGATATTAGATGGTGCAACCTGTGAGATATTTACCACTGTCACTGGGTAGTTGTGACAAGAACTAGAGATTCACTCAGTGTAGATGCGTATTGAAAATGTTTTTATTTGTACTAATGTTTTCTTAGGTTTTAGAATATAGCAACAAAAATTCCCTGTGTATTATTTCATATATTGTTTTCTCCAGTTTTCTGGTCCATTATTCTGTCTCTTTTAGCATATGGCTTGTATCATAATAGGTATACACCAATCATCACCTAATCATTCAGTCAGGTATGTGTAAGCAAAAATCAAACAAATAAACAAAACTAAAACCTAAGTAAATGAATTTGTATATAAACTCTATACAATGGTAGTTTTTATGATTTTTGTTTTGTTTTGTTTTTCTTTTTACTCAGGATCACATGATTTTAAAATATGAGACTTCAACAAGGTGATTCCAGAAGTATATGCGACACTAACTTTCTGTCTCCTCTAGAACTCATTCCCATTGGAAACGATTCATCTACTGAGAGGGGAGTAGATCGTTGTCTGGTATCTGGAGGAGAACATATCTATTGTGTCAAAACCTAAGCAGAGTAAGAATGTGTTGTCAACATATAGAGACCAGAGCCTTGTAAGATGATGTGCTATGTCATGCTGAATAAAAGGGACCTAGACAAAGAAATAAGTACTAGTACCTCTACCGCGATTTCTTTCCAGTTAATCGGGACAACCTTAGAAATGTAATTAAGTGTGAAGCACCAGAGGCCAACCTCAAAGCCAAAGATAGGATTCCTATAGGTCATTTGCATATCTATCATGGCTTCTGTGCCTCCTCTCAGTATCTTTACTAGGGTTGTTAAATTGATTAGATATTTCTGATTCTGTATAGTCACTCTACCTGCCCATGATTAAGTGGGCATTAAGGAAATACACTGTCTTACAATTTGTTTTCTTGCTATTATCATTGTAACTTTTTATTCCAATAAAATATTTACTTTTTAAAATCACATATACCTTCACCTAACTAGTTAACACACACAAAAAAATGGTCACTTAAAGGTTCAAAGAATGGTTTGATGAAATAAACTTACCTAGTGACTACCAAAGCAAAGAGAAGATATATTTTATATGTAATTATACCATAATCCTTAAAACTGTGGATTCAGAAGCAAAATTTTGTTCAAATCCTGGGATCAGTGGATCAGTTTCTTGGATTTATTTTTTTCTTTTTTCCTTTTTTTATTTTTATTTATTTATTTCCATATTCTTCCATTTTTTTCCATTCAAAAATTTTTACATTTCCTCTCCTTCTCCCAGTCCCCTCCCACTCCCCCCAACTCTCCTTCCTTCCCCTGCTTCCTTAAAAGAGGGCATGGTGCCCTGCTCTGTGGGAAGTTCAAGGCCCTCCCCGCTCCATCCCAGCCCAGGAAGGTTTGCATCCAAATAGACTAGGTTCCCAAAAAGATAATACATGCAGAAGAGATAGGTCCTAGTGTCATTGCCGATGGCTTCTCAGTCTGCCCCCATTAGCAGCCACATTCAGAGAGTCCGGTTTGATCATATGCTCATTCAGTCCCAGTCCAGATGGATTGGTGCGCTCCCATTAGTTCAGGCACACTGTCTCAGTAGGTGGACCAGCCCCTCACGGTCCTAACTTCCTTACTCATCTTCTCCCACCTTCTGCTCTTCGACTGAACCTTGGGAGCTCAGTCCATTGCTCTGATGTGAATGTGGGTCTCTGTCTCTATCTCCATCATGTGTATGTAGTGAAGAATTATATATTATTATATGCGTATGTGCATTAAACAAGTGATTTGAAATTATTTTATATGGTGTTTATTTCACTTCCAAAAATAGTAATATATTTGTATATTGTCTAACTGGTAACTTGACTGTGATTACTCCACTGATTTATAAAATTTATACTGAAGGTTTATATTCTTATTTCTTGGTTTTCAAGAGATTTTTAACAGATTTGAGATAGATGTTTTTTAAAATATGCAATTATTTTATGAAGAACATAAAAAATACTCTGGAAAAATTACTCTAAATTCTAAATGAAGATGTATGTACCACAATTTGTATATAATTACCAGACTATCTTCCTGTCTATATTCAATATAATCTAAGGGTTACGAAAAATAAAGAAACTAAAGAACAGATGGACATTATGGGAAAGCCTAACTCTCCAAGCTATCTCTGAATCAGGACTAAGGCAGCAGTAAAAGAGAAATAATCTGGGTACTGGTGGCACAAGCCTTTAATCCCAGCACTCAGGAGGCAGAGACAGGTGGATCTCTGTGAGTTCGAGGCCAGCCTGGTTTACAAGAGCTAGTTCCAGGACAGGCACCAAAGCTACAGAGAATCCCTGTCTTGATCTGGAATATATTACCTACTTTTCTATACTATGATAAGACACCATGACCAAAAGCAATTAATAGAAGAAAGACTGTTTTGTCTACGTTCCAGAGAGGTAATACTCTCATGGAAAGAAGGTATGGCAGCAAGCAGCAAGCAGCAGCAGCAAGCAGCAAGCAGCAACAGCAAGCAGCAAGCAGCAGCAGCAAGCAGCAAGCAGCAGCATGATAGCAGGAGCTGAAACCTGAGAGATCGCAACACACAGAGAACAATAAAGAGAGAGAGACATTATACCCACTCAAAGCCACCACCAGCAATTCAGTTATTCATTAAGGCCACAACTCCTAAACATTTCCAGACAGTGCCACCAATTGGGAACCACGTGTTCAAATAGCCTACGGGGATATTTCTCACTTAAAGCACCACATGGAGATAGCTAAATGGTTTGATTTCAGCTTTCTTTTTATGTATTCTTGGAAATTTACAATCTTCTATGAAGAAAGAAGATTTAAAAAGAAAAAACTGGCCATAGATGCCATTGTTTGAAAGCAGGTGTCAGTTGACTCTCAGTTCACATTCTATTGTGCAACTCTTAAGGTAGTACTTCTAACAAAGAACTTTCTGTTGCTCTGCGTGAGCTAGTAAGTAATAAAAATAATATAATTATGTTGGTTGTAAAACGTTTAATTCAGTGTTAGATACAACACAGGTGTTCAATAAATGATAAAAACAAGAAAGTTTAATAACTAAAAACACATGTTCTGGAGCCAGACTGCTTGAATATGACTGCTGAACTCAACAATTCTTAAACTCGTATTTTTGCCAATATTTCATTAATACCTCATTAATCATTAATTTAAAGAGTATTTACATCATTAATCTACATATTTTAATTATATATATATTGCTATAAAGATCAGGTGAGGATTTGGATTTAATTTTTCTTTCGCGTCAAATAGATCATTAATAATTAAGGTTTATCCTATATGCTACAATTTAAATTTTACCAATAAAGCAATAACATGCATGCTTCTAGAATGTTACCGTGTCTGAAATGCTGCAGAGACATTAGAGTCCATCATGGCTCCTGTGCAGAATCAATCATCCTTCCCCCAAATCTTCTGAAGTCTTGTATCATCTCAGCAGTATATTCAGGATTAAAGTACAGGAGCACACATCTCCAGTTAGTTCTAATTGTAGTGGACTTTGCCTTCCTGCTATATCTCAATTCCAACCTCTTAGAAAACCTTTCATATCAATCTCTAAAGCAATACTCTAAACACAGCTATCTTTCCTCTTGAACCCAACTTCCTATTTAAAAGGTTTAAAAGGCAAGGACTGGCAAGAAAGCTCACCAGGTAAAGGTAAATGATAGAAGGAGAAAATCAGCTCCTGTGGGTTGATCTCTATTCTCTGTACATGTACCATGGCAATCATACCACACACATACACTCAACCTGTGTACATGACACTCATGCCCTCACACATACACTGAAATCTTGTACATGGCACTCATTCCCACACACATACAGTCAACTCATATACAAGTAGATAAATAAATGTAAAAAACAAAAATAAAATTTGAAGGAAAAAAAAATGTAACTTAGGCCATGAGGAAACTCTTTCCACAGAAACTTTAAAATCAAGATGTGCATGTGGTTCCAGGACAATTCATCAAAACTCTTGGTTTTGACCTCTGAGTTTTAGTAGTTTTCAGCAAATCATTGCTCTTTGGTCTTAAAAAGTTGTTGGATTTTGTAGAAAAAGTTTGATTTTTGTTTTTGTTTTTCAAGACAGGGTTTCTCTGTTTATCTCTGACTGTCCTGGTACTCACTCTGTAGACCTCAACCTCACAGAGGTTGCCTGCCTCTGTTTCCCTGAGTGCTGGGATTGAAGACATGCGCCACCACCGCCTGGCAAAGGATTGGTAATTAAAGAAGACTGCTTTAGTTTGGATGAAACCTCTTTATTTTTAGTATAGCCTTTAAATGTTTCAAACAACATTATTCTCTTTAAGAATCTGTGAATGTCTTATCAATTTCCTTGACTTTACTTCATTACATAGAAACTCACATTCAATGATCTCCCTGAAATAAGAGTTCTTAGGGTTTTTACGCTGAAATTAGGGCAATAGCTCATCTTCAAAGAATAATTTTTCCATATTGGATCTATTAGACATGTAAAGGAACTGTTATCATTTTAGAATTGCTTTAGATATCTACCTACTGTTTTCTTCTAATAATTTTATAGTTTCAGTCCTTTGATGCTTTCTGCATTTTTTTATGCCCCTATTACCTTCTTTGGTTCTCCTCTTCTCTCTGTGGTTCCCATTCTAACTGCCTCAATGTTTTCTTATATGAATTATCATCTCATTCATTATATTTTCTATTTCCCACATTACTATGGCGAAGGCAATTCCTAGGAATCTTTGTAACACTGCATATATTAGCTATTCTTAGACTTTAATGCCTTCTCTACATTCTGTTACAATCTCAACACTCAAAGTCCATAAAGTACCCTCTCTTTGGTCTTTCCAGTTTTTGTCTTGTTCTTATAAAACAAATATATTGACTACATTTATTTTCTTATATCAATGTTCCATCACATACACACACACACACACACACACACACACACACACATTTACACTCACATACCCCTAGTACATCTACTTGAGGCTTCATGTGGACCTCAGGAAAAAAAACAAACTCTTATTTCAGTGACAGTTGTCTACATAACTGACATTGGTAGAGATAAATAATAATAATTCTAATGTTATTAAACATCTGCACAGTAATTGTAGTAGCTTGAAACAACCCATTGCATGACTTGAAAGACTGAATTCACTTTTGTTCAGTAGCAAAGATGGGTGATCTCTATTGGATAAACCATCCTCTGGAGGGGCTTGAGATTTAAGACTGGAATTTTCTGGAGTCTCATTTATTAGTGTTCTTAGCAACATGTGATGTTCAAATGCCAGGTGACTGCTGTTAATTGGAACACTAATCAAGTCCTTTCTAGGTTTCTGGACTACTCTGTATCACCAAATACGGGGAAAGGAAAATTAGACAGAACCACGTTTTATTTTTACCTAGTTTTTCCTAATCCATAGTATGTCTTTTGGAATAATAAATTCATTATGGCCACTTATTGTCCTGATAATTCTCAGGGGAAGGAAAGATAAATAACACTTGATTCTTGATAGAAAGGTAGACAGATTCTAGAAGAGCACTTGTGACCAGAACTAACAACAACAAAAACGATAACAACATAAAAGGTTGAAAAGTGTTATTATCTATGTAGGTCACCATTTTCAAAAAAGGCTAAAACCTGTTTGGGGGTATTTTTTGTTGTTGTTTTCTGTATATACAAGGCTGTCAATGATCTCACAAAGATTCTCCTTCCTTGGGTGTTGGGTTTAATTGTGTGCAGCACCTTGCTGGCCTCAAAGTAAATCTTTTAATTTTCTCTAATGGTTAGAGTCTAACCTGTTATTCCCACAAACAAATAGGGCTGAGGGTCTATCTGCTATTCAATATAAATTCCTAAAATCCCCATATGCAAAGTACTGCTAAAACTTAACAAGACCAAGTGTTTTGGTTTGTGAGGACTTTTATCACAGCCACATCATTACTGGTTTTTTTTTTCACTTAATCCTTATCCACCCTGCTGTGATTTAAGCATCATTTGGCACTCATGATGAAATCTGATTGTCATTTGTGGAGTACAAGAAGGTAAAACTTCACAGGGGTCAAGTCATTAAAAAGGATTAATGTTGTTTTCAGAAGAATGGGTTAATTTTCCTGAAATGGACTCTTACTGCAAAAACAGCTGTAAGGTAAGGTTGGATATCTGATTTGTTTCTTCCGCCTGCATCCACTTGTCTTCCTGCTTATTCCCATGAGTTGAAGCATTAGAGTGCCCTCACCAATGCAAAGCATATGGATTTCCTAGCATCTAGATGAGGAAAATGGTTCAAAACACAGTTTGTTCACTTTTTAACTCAATTCTATGAATCCACAACAGTAAATTTTTATTTAAAATTGTCAGAACAGGAGACTCAACATGAGGGAAACTTCCTGACAGAGCTTTTACCATTTGTTTATTCAGCAGGTGGGATGAAACTACCTAAATTGTGTCTTCCCTTAGAGTGTGGTACCTAGAATCACACGGGGAATCATGTGATTTTCTGAATTTATTTATTTTCCCAAAACTGATATTTACAGAACTAACTTCAAGTGACTT
This sequence comes from Ondatra zibethicus, assembly GCA_004026605.1. NCBI lineage: Eukaryota > Metazoa > Chordata > Mammalia > Rodentia > Cricetidae > Ondatra > Ondatra zibethicus. The sequence continues at coordinate 35,693 of PVIU01010325.1, read as the reverse complement.
AATGGTATATGTTCTAAATTAAATTGAGGCTCACTTTTTCCTATGAGGTTGGGAATTTTATTCAATCTTGAAATATTTGCAAATACCCTAAGGATATATCAACAGCAATCAATTAAACATTCATAGAATTATACATGGAATTCTAATAAAATTTTAATTAGTTTCTGTCTCTTCCTGTCTTAAGTGGTTGCTGGCATTATGATCAGTTTATCTAATACATTCTGAGATTTTTTTTTCATGTATTTAAGAGGAAACATCTGGAGAAGAAGAAATGGTTCAATTTGGCTAAAGATGAATGCATTTTCCTTGAGAATTCAATATGGTTTCTTTTTTATTTGTTTTCTATAAACTCATTCCATAAATTGGATTTTTAAGAATAACAAAAACATAAAAGTTAGTTTAATAGAGTTTTTTCATTGTCTCTCTACTGAAGTATGAAATGACAGCAAAAAATATGTAAATAGTGGGTGTTTATTTTGAACGGACTAAGATAACTCACAATTCTTGAAATCTTCATAATTACTGTAAATTAAGATTGCATGCAGAATATTTAATGGATTGAAATTCATCACTATTAATTTATTGACATTTCCTGGTGGCATAAAGGAGCTTAAGTTGTCAGTTATGTGGATGTATATAATGAAGAGAAGAAATACTTACCTTAAAAATCAAAGTTACTTGTTTAATTAGCTAAATATTAGCATATACAGAGACTATTCAATCAATATTTAATAATGATTGCTTATCTGTTTATGATAATCATAAGGAAAATAAGTGGCACAGTGCAAGTCACATTCAACAGCTTAGTGGAAGTTCACCTACACAGCAGACAATGACCTCAAATCACGGTAGTTGTGCAAGAATACTAACTTACCAGTCTAGCAAGAGGATACTTTCTTTGTATGCTTACATTTCTTCTGCTTAGATGCCAAGGAAATGATAAATCAGCTTGAATTCAGGCAGGAGAGTTTGACTCAACTATTCACATTTTTATGTTGGATACCATCAAATGTAGCTAAAATACCATTAAAGAAAGTTTTAGCAATGGGTAATTCATAGGAAATTGTTGTCTGGTCATTTAGCAAAAGCTAAATTGATAACTTCTTTATATTTTGAAAAGCAAAATATATAAACCTAAAAATGATAAGTTCAAAATCTAATCTTAATTGTTTTCATGAGGTTGACCATTTTGTTTTTGAAACTGTACTTGCCTTTTAGTGGATGTAGACTTGCAGGATTTTTACTCTGATATTTTTTCTTTTTCATTCACTTTTAGTTCACCTATTTTCAAGTCCACAAGTACCATATTTTTGCTTATTTTCGAGGTTCGAATAAATAATGTGCCATCTAGTGTTGCCATTTGGTAAAGTACAGAAAAATTCCAAAGATGCTCAAGTTGGCAAAGATTCTTTCTAAATACAGCTACTGAGTCCCAGACCTATGCCAAATCAGGCTCTCTCCTCAAACTGTGATCTGTCATGATTATAAACTGTTTTATAAGATAGAACCATATATATTATATCAAGACTCCACTAGAATTATTGAGTGGTGTTTCTCACACATTAAGGAGATACTTCTGTAGTACTTTATAATGAGTCTACACAACTCAAATTACAAATTTTAAATCAAAGATATTCAGTTCTAATGTAATCTTATTACTAACCTACAGCTGCAAGAACTGGAAAAAAATCAAATCTTCAGCAAGTTAGGGAATAGCTTTGAAGACAAGTGCACTGGAAGATATTGTGTAGGAATGAAGCCAGTTTACTACCACAGATGAACTAAGGCACTACAGTATGTCTCTACCCAACTAGCAGTAGGCACAAACCTGTCTCCGCCAACTCTTCCAGATGTCTCTCACAGGCACAGGCGCAGAGTCAGATGGCATGACCTGAATGCCAACGAAAAGCCCCCAAATCCATCAGGAGCAGAAAAAAGGGCAGTTGATCTTAATGCCATAGACCAGATGGCAAGATAATGTGAAACAATTACTTTTCACACATTGTGCATAAGCTGGAGGGAAAAGGAGACAATACACATTTCTATTTGTAGTAAGAAAGTTTAGGACTATCCTGCCAAACACAGAATATTTTACAATCCCTTTCAAAATTCAATAAAATACTAAAAAGTTGATCTTTACTTTATAACAGACTATGCATTTTGGGGGTTTTGATGGTGTCAGTGCCCTGCATAGGTTAGGTGGGGGAGGATATTCTTTCAGTTTTTTGGGGGGGGGCAAGATCATGCTTCCCAAGTTCTGAAACTACAAGTAGGTATCCATGCACCCAATAGATCATACACCTTTTTTGAGAAAAATTATGTGCGTGGAGAGGCTTAGTGTATTGCCTAGTAGCAAAATGTTGGCATACCTTGTGAAAGGCTCTTGGTTCAATACACAGTATTGCCGAAATCAGATGATGGTGTAGATAGATAGATACATAGATAGGTAGATAGGGAGAAAGGGAGAGAGAGAGAGAGAGAGAGAGAGAGAGAGAGAGAGAGAGAGAATATATGAAATGATGTTGTTCTAACAAATGCATGATCTGGGTATTTTAATCCTTAGAGTACTATTTTTTAAATGTAACCAACAACATTAGAAGGAGAAAGTTTATGAAAATGTATGTGAGTCAAAGATAGATTATAGAAGTTTCATTCAAGGTTGGGGACCAGATATTCTTTAGCTTCTTTCTTAGGTTCAAACCATGATCCAAATGCCTGGTCTCTTAGAGGATTATGGAAAACTGAAGGCACGTGATGGCCTAGGAGGAATGCCCTCAAGGACAAAACAAGAACACAAGGACAGGGTAGAAAGGAGGGAGGAGCTTAGATAAATGGGTCCAAGAGATTGTTTACTCAAGCTCTGATGCAGGGATGTGCTTAGTAGCTAGATACACAATATATAAACAGAAGTAGAAATTTAAAAAAACTGTTCATTCTTGAAGTAAACCAAGAATCCTATGTCTCAGTATACCATTACCCTCTTTTCCATGTCCCTGTATTGCCCAGAGTTATTCTAGCTGCAACTAAAGACCAGAGTAGTCTGCTTTCTTTTGCTGTAGCAAAAGACCTCTGTATTATGAAATGATTTTTTTTGAACACTGTGAAGATGTGTCTTTGACAAGTTGCCTTCTAATTGGTTTAATACAATAGCTAACAGACAGGTAGCAAACAGGAGGTATAGGCTGGACAGTCAGACAAAGGATGCTGGGAGAAGAGCAGGGTCTGGGAAGCTGTGAGAGACACCATGAAACAGAGAGTAAGCAGGATGGGAAGTATGTACGTGAGGTAAACAAGTCGTGGGGCAGTGCATAGATGAATAGAAATGGGTTAATTTAAGTTAAAAGAACTAACAGTACATGAACTAAGCTATGTGCCCAGCATTTATAATTAATAATAAGTCTCTGAATGGTTATTTGGAAAGCAGCTAGTAGAAAAGAGCTTATCATGGTCCCAAGGAAAACCTCCACCTCCACCTTTGTCTGGATACTTTATAAGGAAAAGTTTATTTAGTTCACTGTTTAGGGAGCTGAAAGTTTAAATATCATGTGATCTGTGAATTTCTCATATCATAATGGTTGGAATCATGGCAGAAGTGTAAGGGTGATGGAAAACATTGTATGATAGATGAAAAGCCACAGAGAGTAGGGAGAGGAGGTTTACTAAGTTCAGTCTAGACTTCCTCTTTCACAGCAATAAAAACAAATCAAGGTTTCATGGTAACTAGATTAGCTCCATAGAATACCACTCTCAGGGATTCAATCATGTCTCACCATGACCCTACTCAATGATTTCACGCCACTGACACACATCCAACCAAGTTTCTAACACATGAAATGGAGCAGGTCATACTAAAGCCATATCTAAATCTGAGAAAAGACTCATTTTTCCCTTCATATTTTCAATACAATGTTAGCAAATTGTATGTCACTATAACACAAGTTATAGTCATCTGGGAAAAGAGAGCAAAAATTTAAAAAGTTACTCTGCTGTATTGGCTTGTGGACAAGACTGTGGAGCACGATCTTGGTTGGTGATTGATGTGGGAGGAGACATCAGACTGTGGGCTGGTGTTCGTGAGTGCTAGAGGAGATCTGGATAAGCAAGACATGAAAAGCAAAGTCTCTAAGCATCACTCCTCCAGAGAGACATGTCCACGTGTTTTCGGGAGGTTTGCAGAGGCATTTGCACTTTTGGTTCGAAAAACTGTTGAATGTTCAGTGCTCAGTGGGATAGTCTGTGAGAACTCAGAAGATAGAAGTCTTATAATCAATGCAGATAATGGAGGCCTGTCTTGTGATGTTTAAGAGGGAAATAAAGTCTTTAGTGGGCTCCTTGATACTTTGAGATTCAAGAATCTGTGAAGAGTCATCTATGATTAAGAAGAGACAAAAATATTAAAGTGAAAATTTCTTTCTGAGACAATTGTTACTGGGTATCTGGAGCTGAGAAACTAATGCTGATTAAGAAGAGACCAGGTTCACTGAGGAGAAGTCTTCTAGAAAGTGTTTTCCCAAGGTCAGCACTATGAAGCTATTGCTGAGGGCCAAGACTGTATATTATGCTAAAAGTTGAACAATGTAATATATAAGAATCTTCAGTGGTACTGGATAAAGGAATGATGGGTTCAGGGAGAACAGATGATGCTTGGCGCCGTGTGACAAGGTTAGAGTCCCTGAAATGTGTCTAGGCTACTGTTTAAGGTGTGGCCCAGTTATAGTGGAAACCAAAAGAAATACTTAAGAATTACATACAATAAAGGGTTATTTATTTAGGGGAGACTTACTGTCTCATTGTCCTAGATCACAATCCTCTACCAGACGGGGAACAGGAACAGAGTCTAGCAGCCGGAAGTGAGACCTGCAAGCAAGAGCACAAGTGTAGGCTTTACAACTGCATTTATAGTACAAGAGACCATGCCAAAGTGGGCTGGTAACTTAAAGGCTATTGGTTGAAGGAGCAGAAGGAGCTCCCACAGGAGAGCACCATTTGAATAAAAATGTTTTATGATAATACTGTAACATTGTGGTGCCTAATGGCTTTGTTTTTCTAATTTTTGATATCTGAAATTATTTCTGCAGGGCAGTAATTAACATACTTTTAATAAAAAGGTGAATAAACATAAGTGGTAAGGGGTTGAGAGATGGTTGCATCCAGACTAAATAATATAATTTAGGATATATTATTACTATTAGAAAGACTGAATTCCAATTATATCACATATGTATAGCAACTGTATTACACATTTTGTAATCACTAACCTCATTGCATACCTGTTTTATTGAAGCCCTAAACATTGAATGCCACCCAGTCTGAAAACACACCTAAAAATATTATTATTCATTCTTTGAACCACCACATATCTGATTAGTATTTGGAAGCTTCGTTAATTACCATCTGGTATTGAAAACACTGTTTTCTTACTACTGTATCTAGCCACAGTTTCAATTGTGCCTTAAATATTATAAGGTCTCTAATATGCTTTATGATCATTTAAGCATTGAATTTATCATGTCATGCTGAGGATTAATAACAAACTAGCATCAATTTGTTTGATTTGTTTACAGGAATATGTTGACAGCACAGTATTTTTTTTTAATTATTCAAGTTTGTTGGGAAAAGAGATGGGAGGTCTGGGAGGAGTTGGGGAAGGTGAAATATGATCAAAATATATTGCATGAAAAAATTAAATACTTTTTTTTAGTTCTGAAGCAATTCACTGTCAATAATTACCTTATGACACTGACTGAGGCAAACTGGGATCATCTTTAAGGGCTAAAGGGAAAGGTGCTCCATCATAGCAAAACTTACCTGAGTTCAGCTCTGGAAACTGTGGTGAGTTAGAAATGCTCTCTGTTGATTATACTAACCAGTAGTGAAGTTTGCTCCTTTCTCTACCATCTGTTGGCTCTGCGTGATCCCAGAGCATAAGAAAAGCATGGATTAACCAAGGCTGTACTGTGCTCCATCATCATTTACCATAATTACAAATACTATGAAGGCAAACATATTAAAATTACCCTCTCAAATAAAATATGAAGCCAAAATTATACAGAGACACTTCACAACATCCATGCAATTTTAAGCACATTAACATCTAACCTCTAATCTCTTTGCATACTTTTCTGGTGTGCTAGTTTTGTGCTTTAAGGAGCATTTCCTTTTGTTCTCTTCTCCACTCATATTTTCCATATAATCACCCATCATCCGACTTTGATGCCAGTCAGTGGTGCTCAAATTTGTCCCTTTTATGTATCTATGTTTGAAATTGCTGTTATTAAACAAGAGAGAAATGCTATCTGGGAAGGGTTGTTTATTCATTTGATTTTACTCGTTTTAGTCATAATCACAGAATTTTGGGAACTATAAGACATTTAAAAAGGAACTTTGTCATCTATACTTTATTTCCCAGAGAACAAACTTAGTTCCCTGCTAAGATTCAGCACTTAAGACTCCTCGTATGTACCAGAGAGAAATAGCTTACAACCACAGAACTTTGCTGGGGAATTTGTGAGAAACAAGTGCTCCCAGTTGAGCTATTCAGAACTGACTACATTATTAGTCAGCTTATTGGACTTCAGAAGTTGCAATAATGAAAGTACATTCCCCCAACAACTTAGAAAGTGGTAATATTATGGAGACGGCTTTGCTTCCCCTCCATTTGTGTCCCATGGGGATTTGGGGTCAAATACCCATTCCTGCCTAACATATTCCCCCCACAGACCCATCACCTGGATAATTGCACTGCCGCTATGAAATGCACAGGGAGGGAACCCCAAAATAACATTCACTGACTCATTAAAATAAATGTTTCTGATTTGGATCCATATTCAACACAGACTGGAGCCATACATCTTGCTTGAGTCTAAGCAAGAAAATGATTTGACAGTCACTGGTGGTGGTGGTGGCAGTGGGGGTGGGGTGAGGGTGGGGGTGTGTTGCCAAAGGCATTTGACGAATTTTTGTAGGGAAGCTGAAAGGAGAAAAATAAAACTTCCTTACCCTTTAAGTATTAGCTGGATTGCTATGAATGGGAATTTTCCCTTCCCTGTCCCAAATAGACATAAATAACCATAGACTTATCTAAAGAAAGTAGAAAATCCACCTTCATAGGCAGAACTGTTTTCCTGAAAAGTCCTCTTATCTCTTAGTGACTAGTTTTTATTCCAGGTGTAAGCTATTACTCTGTTCACAGCAACAAAACACGTGATCTTAGCTGGTGTATTTACCAATTGAGTACAGGTGTCACTACAAAATAAGCTCTGGAACAGAAATTAGAAAGAAGAAAAATAGTAGTGTGGCAAAAAGATTTGCTTCAAATGTCTTTTGCTTACAATTGCAATATTTCATCACTCAGAAGCCAAACCTGCTGGCCGAAACCATTCTCACTATTGTCAAAATTATTGTCACATTTTTTGTTATTTACGAAAGTCCTTACCAAAGACACAGTCAATTATTTACATCACATTCACACAAATCAAATAGGATGACAATAAAATGACATATAAAGTTCATGCAAGCTTCAATGATTAGTTCCTTTTCAAGGTTATTAATTGTGAATAAAATATTTTTGTAGAACTATCTTGGGGATAGCAATATAAAACAAGAACTACAAGAAAATGATGTGAACTGAGAACCAATGATCTGAATCCCCATGACTTATTTCTCAGTCTCTATGTCAACTACCCAAAAATATCACATACAACACAACTAACTTCTAATGTCACTTATAATGTGAATTGCCCAGTAATGTCCTGGTAGGTGTTTTTTTTTTATATACCACAGATATTTATTTCCTTGAATTCATTTCACTTTGCTTGAAAAAATTGCCATTTTCAAACAACCAACTTTAATTTTTCAAAACTTCCTATAAAAAGTTCTTGTAAAGAATTCATTAAGTGATTTAAAAAGAAAAATATAACCATTTGGGTTTTACAACATTTACTGAAGATTATTCCTTGTTAAATATAACTAGTTGGGCAACTTTAACCTATATACTCCCTCAAATGTCCTTTATGTATCTTATTTAATGGTAAGTTTTTGGCAGTTTAAATTACCAAGAAGGTACTGGGGAGATGATACAGCAGTTACGAATACAAGTTGCTCTTACAGGGGACCTTATTTCCGTTCCTAGTACTAATGTAGCTGAAAACTATAATTCAAGATCCAGGGGATTAGAAGCCTCATCTGCTTCAGAAGATCAGTCATGGCTATGGGGCTCATTAACCCACAAATACATACACACCAAACTAAGAGATAAATAAATAAATAAATATTTTAATTACTAAGAAGAACAGTTTCAGATTAAATAAAAATTCCTTCATTAATTAAATAGTATATTTTGTATCATAATCTAGTATATCTAAAAACATAGATCGTCTAAGTCTGTCATGCCTAATGGCTTATGGAGGACCAGGTGGGTGAAGGACACCCATGTGCGTGCCTGGGGCTGCTTGGCCTGGGTTGCTAGAAGAAACCGCAGCCTGCCTAATGCCTGGTGGTATGGCACCATTCTGTTGAGCAAAAGTATGATGAGGTATGGGAGAGAGAGAGGGAGGGAGGGAGAGAGAGAGAGGGAGGGGGAGAGAGAGAGAGAGAGAGAGAGAGAGAGAGAGAGAGAGAGAGAGACAGAGACAGAGACAGAGACAGAGACAGAGACAGAGAGAGCACAGAATAGCTCCTGTCCTATGGAGAAAGGCAGCTCCAATGGGGAGCACACTGATGTGGATAGCGGAGTAGAGCTGACCCTGCTGGCAGGGGCCAAGGGTGGGAGAGCTGGCCCCACCTCTCTTGTCTGCTATGTGGTGTCGTGAGAGAGAACGATACCCACCTCCCCTAGTCCCTCACGACTTGTGGCAGCCAGAAGAGAGCTGGCCTCCAGGGCATGCGAGTAGGAGCGCTCGCCCTAGTGGTGAGATGAGGCGGAGCTGGTGGGCTGACCAACCCTGCTACCACCCGTGCCCAGAAACAGGGATATGAGCGGCCAAGATGTGAAAAGGCCAGGTCGGCAGATCCAAAGCTTAGGTTTGTTTTTTCCTCTGCTCATTCCACATAAATTTCCAAGTACTTCAGCTAGAAGTAGACACCATGGCCATATTTGACATGTTCCATAGTGCACCTCAGGATGAAATGAATATTTTAAGACCTTCCCAAGGGCTTAAAACTAAAGATTTGAAAACTCAAAACATTCAAATTTTAGAATCTTTCTGCATAACATAAAGGACAATGATAGCATTTACATGTATTTTTTTTACAATTTTGAAATATAACAATGAAATACATGACTCACAACATAAGCCTTACTATACACAGTTATTAGAAAAATGGTCTCAATTTTCTATGATGTTACTTTATTTAAATGTGTGGAATATTTCCGACACTATACCTTTTAATCCTAAATGAACCTAATGACCAGCCTGAGGAACATAAATCAGATACCTTTTTAATTTAGAAATAAATCAATTTATTAAGCTTTGGTGCATGCCTTTAATCCCAGCACTCGGGAGGCAGAGACAGGTGGATCTTTGTGAGTTCGAGGCCAGCCTGGTCTACAGAGCTAGTTCCAGGACAGACTCCAAAGCTACAGAGAAACCCTGTCTCGAAAAACCCAAAATAAATAAATAAATAAATAAATAAATAAATAAATAAATAAATAAATAAATAAATAAAATAAAAATAAAATTAGTTTCACCAATATAGTCTATAAAGCAAAGCTCATCACTCCCTGTTCACACTTGCATGCACACAAAACTGCCACCTCCTCTTCATGTCTTCTTCTCTTCCACCAATTTCCACCTTCCTCTCTTCCACCATCAAATCCTAAATGCATGTAGACATTGCATCACCTTAATAGACTATAGATGCAGAATACCATAAGCCAAGTAAGTCTGTATCGCCTGTCACCATTTAGACAGTGCAAACAAAAACTATTGTTGGTTAGTTAATAGAAAAAAAAGTATGCTCACAAGAAAAATATCTTTATTTCATTAATTGGGTATTTATTGTAATATTGCTATTATCAAGTAAATAAATCATTTATAATCAATTGGTTATCATAAAATTAAAATGTTATTTGCTGTTTGATTGCTTATTCAGGACAAGAATTGTTATAACAATACCCTTCAAACATTTAGGAATTTCAAAAATCTTCTGCAAATTTTATGTATTTTTCTGTATTTATTTTGGTGGTGATATTGATTAATTTTAAATAGCTTCAATTAAGATTACTGACAGGTTGTGAAACACATTAGGTGGACTTATTTTGGCTTAAAATGCATCATCTCATCTTTTAATATTTTATCTTATTAATTCAAATTTCATTTCCTTAGAGACATAAAGAGTTTCCTTATTATACAGAGTTTGAGGAAGACTTCGCTAGCTTTTAAAGAGAAATGCAGTTGAGAATTTTCAGTGTGCTCCTGACTAAAATAAATTACCCCCAGTATGAGCTAAGCATATGTTTGTAACGCTAAAAGCAGAAACATGGGCATGCAACTTCATATTCTATTGTTTGAATTAATCAATAAAAATAAGCAGTCTTTCATCTCACAGACCAGAAATATGTGTGTGTGTGTTTTCTCCCAGAATGCTTTGATACCACATGATGTGTGCTTAGTCACAGTTAGGTTGATGTATTTTATCTTGTGATATGAGGAAATCACCTTCCTGAGGTGAGAAACTATTAATAAATGTGATAGGAAAGTAATTCTTGCCAGTATTAAGTTACTAGAAACAAGGAAATGAACTCAAATACCCACTTGTTAATCTCTATATTCTACCCAAAGAAAATATATTTCAGTAAGGACAACATAGGAAACCACGGTAACATTATGTAATGGCCTATGTATTCCTCATCTTCTGCATAAGTAAATCAACTCTATATTAGGTTTTATGGCTCAAGAAACCACTCTACTGTGTGTCTGATAATAATAATTCTCAGCTTAGAATCTGCTGGCCCATTTGACCTCACTTCTCTTTACTCATATGTCTTCACACAATGAGTCCCTTGCACATGTGAGGGTGAGTCAGTCATTAGCTGAAGAGATGGGGTAGACTGAGCCATGTGTGTCTCACCTGCCAGCCAGTTAGCTCAGTCTTGTCAACTCTAGGTAATTTTCCTACATGTAGTTCAACAAGGAGATTTTCAAGGCTTATTGGGTGAACTGTCACAACATTGCTTCTGCCACATTATCTTGTCCAAAGCAAGTTGTGATGTCACCTCACCTGCAAAGAGCAAGAAAATTAGACTCGTTTGCATGATGACTAGAGAAAGCTGGAATTTCACATTGCATTGGGTGTGTAAAGTATGTATATGAAATTCCAAGGTTGACTATATATGTGGACCACCCACAAAGACTTATTTAATTTAATGGATAAGTGAATAACCTATAACCAATGAACAAACCCACAAAAGAATAGAAGGAATACAACTGTTCTCTTGCACGGGAGCATCATAAGGAGGGGGTAGCCATGTCACAGATGTTCCTCTTTGGTCATTTTGTTCACACAAACAAATTTGTTCAACTACATAAATATCTGTGTTTCTAATATTTTTGCTTACACTCTATTTTCTAGTTTTTGTTTCATAAATTATTAAAATAATTAACTTTTTGCTAAATATAGTTTTTCAATTTTATAGTAACTGAGTTTATTGATTTGTTTCCTGCAATTAAACTTCAAATTAAAATTTTGTGAAGAATTTTTAAGATGCCTATATGCATAAATAAGATTAATTGATACCAAATGTTAGAACTCTTAACATTTAAAAATCTAACCTTTAGCAAGATTTCATATATTTAGCAATCATTTTTCTTTTTATTTCAAACTAAATATTATTTGCAGGTCTTTCTTTTTACCCAAGTGACATTTTCATTTCTGCTAGTATCTTTTGTAAAATGAAGAAAATGTTAATAATGAGTTTTAAAAATTAAAGCCTGAAAATCATCACATACTAAACATCTTCCCTTGTACAATACACCCTAATGAAATGGTCCAGGCATGTGAGGACAAAAGTAATACAAAGTGAATTGAATATGAAGTTAATTCTCATATTTGAAACTCTTTTATATATCTGACAACATTTACCATAGATGGTAAATACTTACTTGAACACTGAGGCAAAAATGCCTCAGATCAAAATGTATGCAATATGGGAAGTTGAGTTTGGTTAGCACTGTACTTTAGATGGTCCATGTGTTAAAATAGGTTCATTTTCATAATTATACTTGTAGTTATTATGATGGTATCAAAAGATCAATGCTAGGTTAGTTTATTATATAAGCATTAACATATAAAACACTATAGGTTAGAGTTTGCTAATATTCAGTGAGACCCTGTGGCTACATTTGGGCAATTCTGTTTATGAATGCACAGATGTTAGTAGCTGCATACAAATTACAGGCTATAGAAAGTATACACTCATTATTTTATTCTCCTATTAACAGTTGAAATCTGAAAGCCATTTTATTATATAAGACTGTTCTTCCCTCTAATCAAACTCATGATAAATTTTCTTTACATATGTGTCCATTTCAATATCTTAATTATGAATTACTTTAACAAAAAAGCTAGTGAGTTAAGCAGAAGAGTAGGCCATTTTGCCATTAAAGAGAACTGCAAGAAAGTACCTAGATATGAAATCAGTCTGTAAATCTCTCTCTATATATATACATATACATATATATATATATATATATATATATTGAGTTAAGTAATTTTTGGTAAAGTAATTCATGATTAAGATATTGAGATGGATACATATGTAAAGAAAACTTATTATCATAGGTTTGATTAGAGGGAAGAAAAGTCTTATATAATAAAATATATGTATATATATAGTGTATCTGTGAAAAGAAAATGGTTAATATAAAGATTCTTATATTCAGAAATGTGATTTCTCAAACCATGGGAAATAACCAGAAAATCAAAGACCTCAGCCTCCTGGCAACACCGTGAAGGCTGCTTAACCAAAGTTCTCATTACAATGATCTGAGTGAAATTACATACAATTCTATATATTTAGCTCAGTAAATCTTATTCTATACAGTGTGGTCTGTTAAACACCCATATCTTTGGTCTTTTATACCTTTATCTTTTATCATTATCAAATAATTCCTATTTGTCAATACTTTATTCTTAAAAGTTCAATGGTCATCCTAAGGTTAACTCAACATCTATATTTTAACCTTCCAAAAGTAGTCAAGCAAAACCTTATAAAATTTAAAGCAGTTTTGAAGATATATTTGGTGTTCAACGTTTAATTCCCATTAATATTTGAAGGGAATTGCTTTACTTGTTAAGATGCTACATTCTTCTGACTTATGTTCCTCTTTGTTTCCAAGTATTAGATTTTTTAGACAAAGGACAGAAAGTTTTCCTTTCCAGAAAATAAAATAGTATGACCTAACAATGCAAAACTTAGATGTAATATAGTATATGCCAATGTGTAAAAGAATGGAGCAACCACAAGAGAGCAGTTTAGCTTTTGGTTGTTTGTAGACTGCCAGACTACTTCTCACTCCAAAAGTCAGTTTTCTCAAGTCACTCGTTTGATCTTCAGTTGAATTACATACAAGATCAAATATTAATTATTCATCAAATGGTGTGAAATATGACAAACACATTGTTAAATTCTAATTGTATTGATTGCAGCTGGTGTTTCTATGACTCTCTTCTGAGATTTTTTTTTAGATGTTAATGAGACACTAAATGCAGTAGTCTTGAAACCATCTAAAGTATCCAATGCTTTTTATTCGTTCATCAATCTGTTTCTAAAGTTTGCCTGGGATCTTTTCAAGGATCACATTCATCTTGTACCTGGATAATTCTTGTTAATCACTGATTAGAGAAGGAATGAATCAACTGCATGGCAGGAAAACTCAAAATGACTCAGGAGGCTCAAGCTTTTATTTGATAGGAGCCTGAAGCAAAGAAATGCCTTATCTGTTTTAGAGGTCTGAAGTAACAGTGAGTATATAGGCTTTAAATTAATATGCACATATTCTTTGGTAGAAACTTGGCTTGTGTAAACTCTTTAATAATATAATTAAGAATTCAACAATGCCTCTGTATGTAATTCACAGTTCCAAATGTCTACAGTGCTGATTCTGACCTTTTTCAAAACCCCATTAAGCTATGTAAATACAGCACAAGAAATGTGTACAGTGCATAAACAGTACTCTAATGTCAACTAGACAAGGACACATTGTCTCACTCTTGTCCCCAGTGGTAACCATGCTGCCGATGTGCTAATACATCCTTGCTATTGATTTGTCTATGACAGATCTACCATGGGGCTTCTGTTGTGGCCTTTCCAGTCAATGTGTGGTTTCAGGGTAAATGTTGCTTGTATTATGCTGATATTTATGCCATCTTATGAACGGTTATAGTGGCTCAATGAAGAGAATAATAACAATAATAAAAATTTGAGGAAAAATAAATGTAAATGTCCAGGATTTCACATTAAAGGTAATAAAATTCTGGCAGGACCCAGTTGGTTTTGTCCCCCCATGCAGAATAATACATGATAAATTATGCACTGTAGAAAACATAAATACCTCAGCCTCACCTGACCACCTAACAGTTCTCCTAATATCTGGATGCTTACCTTACAAAGTATCCTCTGAATACATAGTATGTGTATGCCATATAATCATAATAAAATTAACGTGGACAAAGAATTAAAATCAAACAATAGACCAAATGCAATTATGACTTAACAACATAATCTCCATATTTTATACCATTTATGGAATAATTAAAGTTTGATTTGTGTGTAAAACAAATGCAGGATCTACTTACTATATTTGAGGCTTTCTCGTTTAGTCTGTTGTCATCAGGGTAACAAAATATGTGGGAGAAATCAACATAAAGTCAAGGTCTAGAGGTGTCTGTCCATGGCCGCTTGAGCCTGTATCTTCACGCTTTGATGGGGGAGTAAGGAACAGCACTGTGGCAGGAGCATGGGCTAGAGGGAGCTATTCACTTCGGAGTGACTGGGAAGCAGGAAGACAGAACTGAAACAAGACACATTCTTCGAAGGCACATCTTCAGTAGCCTACTGTCCAACTAGGTTCTTCCACCTCTTGAAGGCTCCTTTTCCTCCCTTTAGTCCCTTCAGCTATGAATCCTGCAACAGTTTATTGATGACGAAGAGCCCTCCTGATTCATTCAATCTGTTGGAAGGATTACAAGGTTAGAATCTACACCTCCCAAAACTGCTTTTCTCACTGAGAAACCCGACTGAAACAGAAACTACTTTCAGCCTCACTAGGGTTCTGGTAAAATTGCTCATCATAGCTGCAAGACCCACATCCATGTTCCCTTGTTTCTCTCAGAAAGAGAGCTGGTCTGGTATCCCACAATCTATTCATTGTTCCTATACATTTATTCCTTATATGTATCTCAGAGCCAGGTGGCTCATGTCTTTGACTTCCTGGCTGAGAGGAATTGTATTTCTGACTACTGTAGCTGCTACCTGCCAGGCAGGGAATATGTGTTGCTTAATCAGAGAGCTCTTTGGTTTTTCTGTACAATATGACATAACCAGCGGAGTCATGTATCCTGGTATTTACAGGCTTCATACACATTCATGAAGAAGAGAGAAAATACAGGGCAAGGTTACCTAAGATAGGCCTGAGAGTTTGGCCAACACAAACTAGATTAGCTCATTTATTCAAATATATTTCAGATTTTATCTTAAAACAAAACAGTCACACATATTCACAAGCTTTTTGATTTGAGATCACATCAGTCTTTGAAAATAAAGAACATATTTGAATAGATAAAATTAAAAGGTCTGGAATTAATGCTGTAAGTTATATTTCATATTTTACATACTAGATTTTTAAAATATTTTAAAGTGTTTTTATTATGGAAAAATCTAAATATACATTATATAAAATATCTGAACAAATCTGAAATGTTTAAAATTTACTGAAACATATTTTGGGTATGGGTAGAAATAACTTTCATAAATATTAAAGTTTTACATGTAGAAGAAACGGAATCTAAAATAACCAATAACGTTTTGAATTTTTATTGAAATAAAATGTAAAACATGCTTTATAATTATATATCTTTATTATTTGATCATTTTCAAAAAATAAAATTTCAAACCTTTTATTCTTTTTGATTGTTTTCTATGAGTACAATCTACTCCTAAGCAATCACCACTAACTTTGACCAGTTATAAATATCTATTCTTAGTAAATATCCAAAGATAAATTGATTACTTGTTATGAAAGAGCAGTCTACCTAGATATATACTAAATTTAAAATTCATTAAAGGAAAGAAGAATAGTTTTGCAGCTCATCAATGACATTTTCAATGGTATGAATGCTATTAGAACTATTTATTTCAATAGTTGAAGATTACTGAAAATGCAGGAGGTTTTTACTTATTTAATTCTATCATATAGAATGCAATGGAAAGCAGTAACTGGGGTCTCTATTGTATGCATTAAAGGATGTCAGATTGTATGGTTTCAGGCCCAGATTATTATATCTATGTAGATAAGAACAGCTTCTTGTATTGGTCAGGCTCTGAGTCATCCGCAGATCAGAATTATTTCTTAGTAATGAATAAAAGTGAAATGTAAGCTATAAAATTTTGCTAGTCTTCATAATGGAAAACTGAAACATGCAAACTGTAGATCACAAAGTCTAAAGACTAAACTCTAGGAAATACCGATGAGAATGCTCAAAAGTTTCATATATAATCTTTAGGTACAATGTCATTTTGCTTAGTAATCTGAAGCATACCTTGGTTTGATAAACTATGTGTAAGTGATTGATAACAAAGTACCTTTGGGGAAAACAGGAAAGAGGTGGAGAAGAAGGAAGACCTGGAGAGCAAATAGGAACACCATCTGAGGCCACAGGCCAGAGCTGCAGCTCCAACTGGAGGCCATAGAATAGACTGTGGAATACAAATTATGCTTGGGAAATGAGCTGACTACAGAAAGAGGATTTAGTGTTGCATAATGAAGGAACTAACATTCATTAGTCAAACATCATCTAATTCTGTGAAGGCTATGGCAAAGCAGCCTCAGGCTTTTGAAAGCAAAACCAAACAAAATGATGTTCTGTACACACACAACACACACACACACACACACACACACACACACACGCAAGCATGGATAAAATGAATGCTAGAAGACCTAGATGAAGAATCAACATATTATACTTTACCTTTACTGAACTGCAAACTAAGCCAAATGATTACAACTTTTATATAATTAATTTAGGTTTATAAAATGTGAAAATCTTGATAAAGAACAAACAGTTTCCCCATAGCTGTGTGCTGTTTGAAATATCTTTGTACATACAGACTCCAACACTCTCTCTATTCCCCTCCTTTCCCCCCTTCTTCCCTCCCCTCCTCTTAGTTCCACTCGTCTCTGCTCCTCTTCCCTCCTCTCCCCTACCCCCTCTAATCCTCTCCTCTCCTCTCAAATTGTATCAAGGGCTCCAAAAGAAACAGCATGATGGGGTAACACAGAGCAGTTTGAGAAATGGCAATCCCTAATGACGGAATTGGTCACTAGGGTTAAGGTATTTCACTGATAATTTTCAGCTTGAAGCTTCCATTTCCACATTTACACACACACGGATAGCATGAGAGAATCATCCGAAAGTAGAAGAACAAGACTGCTCGTGTTTACATTTCACTGTTAGTGTGGAGCACATAGCTGGGAACAGCAGAAGATTCACAGCAATGGATCCCAATGGCTTCCTAGTAAATTGTGTTGTACTCTCAGCCCCTATAGACAGTAGGAATGCAGGTAAACTCCTGTCCATTTATCACGCAGAGAAATTATGAAAAAATGTGCATTTGGAGGGTCTGTTCTATTGTCAGAGAGAATATATAGTATCTAAGAATGACTCATTTATTTGAAGAACTCATACTATCTACCTTAGTAATATTTAGGAGTGTATTTTCCCTTTCCTACTGCATCTTCATTGTCACTTATACAAACTGTTCACGTAGACATACAGCCCTTTCTGTACTCTTTGCTTCATAGAACAACTATAATTTCATATATCAGGGAGGAACTACTTTTCCCTCTTTTAAGTTCCTGAAGTTACACATCAAGAAACATAAAATGGCACTTGTCTAACTGAAGAAAAGAAAAATGGTCCTGTACAAAAGAAAACATGAATAAAATACTGAGCAAATGTGCAAGGCATATACTTATTGTTTTTATATACAAATTCAATTAATGAAATAAGGAATGTGGTTGAAAAGAAGCTTTCAAATGCATTACCATTTTTGACTTTTCTGAGTTCTTGAACTTTTTAATCCTAAAAGTGAACTACCATTTTGAAAGCCATCCATGCTCACACAAACACACAGAGAGAGACACACCACAAATGTACATGCACAATTCAATCTTGTACACAGGAGTTAAGGAGCATACTATTCTCAGCCACATGGGAAAGGATCAGAAATAAGTCATACAGACATTTTAAATAAATTTCTAAATACTCATCAGAAATATCACATTTTGGACTATTGTAATTGGGTGTGGACTGTCCTTCCAAAGTCTTTTTTTCAAAGGATCACTTTATAGCTTTTGACACTGTTAATAGGTCAGTGGGTCATAAGGGCAGCACTATCATCGACTGAGTGACCTAGAGGTAAATCACAAACCAAATGGAGTATTAGCATCTGGAGACAAGTTAAAAGAAAACAGTCATTAGGGACATGTCATCTAAAACTGGTTCTTGCCCCCATCTCTGTATACTCCCTCTGCTTCCCAGATGTCATGAAGCAATTTTACAGGTCCCATTAAATGGGCCATAGGGACTACACATATTTAGTCAAATGGCTTTTCTGATGTGTCTAAGATTGTTTCTTGATTTACTTTGTATTATTTTGTTGTTTTATTTTGTAATATTCATGTTATTTAAATGTATTGTTAGTTAGTTGGTTGGTTAGTTAGTTAGTTAGTTAGTTAGAGTCAGAGAGTCTCATATATCCTGGCTAGCCTTGAGTTCCCAATGTAGGGGAAGATAACCTTGAATTTCTGCTGCTCCTGCTCATAGCCTTTCAGTACTAACTAAAATTACATTTAAGCGACCACTCAATACACCCCATTTATACTGTGATTTGGGCAGAACTCTGGGCTTCTCAGGCAAGCACTTTACCAACTGAGCTACATTTGCAGCATGTAGAGACGTTTCTTGAGCCTGGCAGTAGTGCATGCTTTTAATCCCAGTGCTCGGGAGGCAGAAGCAGAAGAATCTCTGTAAGTTCGAGGCCAGCATGCTCTACAAGATCTAGTCTCAGGACAGGCTCCCAAACTACAGAGAAACTCTTTCTCAAAAAAAAAAAAAAAAAAAAAAAAGAAAAGAAAAGAAATGTTTCTTGATGAGATTATTTTGAATTCGTAGACCAGGGAAAGTCAATCAATTGCCCTGAGATAGATACACTCTCACAATCTGTATAAAACTTGAGAGCGGGAGGTTTATCTGCCCAAAAGTAAGAATTAATTCTTCCTGCCTGGCAGCTTTTGCACTGCTTTCTACTTGGGCTAAAATGGCAGCTCTTCCTGGTTGTCAGGCCTGCTGGACAAATGACTAAATGGAAACAGTACTTGCTTCTGATCTCCTGTTCACTCATATATCTGCAGATATTGGACCCTTTGATCTCTATAATATCTTGATATAATAGTATGATACATATGAAGGCGTAAGTCACAAAACAATCCCACACCAGTTTGGAATTACGATTAATAAAAGGGATATTTATTTAAAGGGAAAAACATACAGATCACCGTCCTAGACAAAAGCCCTCTGCACGACCAGGAAAGGAGTTTAGTAGCCAGAAGCAGAGCCGGAAGCAAAAGGGGTGAAAGCAGGGCTACCACTGCTTTTTAAAGCCAAAGAGACTATGCCCAAGTGGTCTACTATCTTAAAGGCTATTGGCTGAAGGAGCAGAAGGAGCTCTCGCAGCATACATACACAAACACAAGTTTAAACCATTTGAAAGGAGCTTACACAGGACTGAATGACAGATAATAATGTGCATCAAAGTTTTAAAAGGTAAGATGAAAATCTTCTCCCCTCCCTGGCCAACAAATCATGCTACAAGAGCAGTGTTGGTTTCAACTTTAATGACAACCTTTTAAACACTCAAAGCACCTACTAAATGATTGCTTCTAATTGTTACAATTTGTCATTGGAATGGTCATTAAATACTTTCATGCTACCTTCCTACACGCTTTGTTGTTATACCTGTGACAACATAGTGGACACAGTCTACTTTATGTTTTGGCTTCTGATTGAAATAGAAGTTAGAAAGATTTGAGAATTAGTGTTACAGATTATTCAACTTCATTATCATAAGACATGGTAGGATCTTTTAAAACCTCATTAAATTGTGTATAACTTTTGAAATTCTAAACACAATACATCAATTAAAAATTTTCACTACATGAGAGATAATGAAATTAGTACCATTTGACATGCATGAAAGGTTATTTTTCAAAAGAAAATGATCACAAATTAATTCAATACATATCCAAGTCCAGGTGCTGATAACAGAACAATTGAATAAAGTCAAAGACAGTAGAAAAAACATAGGAATTAAAGGGATGATAATCAAAGTTGGACATTTCAAACCAGAAAAACTCTATTGAGGAAAATGGGAAAGAAATAAATAATTGATTATGTTAAGGAAAGAAAAGGCAGGACACAGATAAAGAAGCAGAGAATACTAAGATCATAAGACAATAGGAATGCCTGGATGCCAATTCACAGGAAGAGTTAATGAAATTAACAGAATCCTGGAATATTATAATTTATCAAATGTAGCTTAATGTTGAATGGTACCTGTCAATTAAGGGAACTGACTCTATAATGAAATACATTCATGCACAAACACACACACACACACACACACACACATGCACACACTCACTAGAATCACATGACATTAGGAAATATTTGATGAAGTTTTGAAGACATTTATCCTTATAAAAAAAAAGCACTATAGAAAATAAAATTCAACCATTCAAGTAGCTTATATTTTGAAAGCAAAGTTACACATGGACAGCAAAAGAAAAACAACAGACTATGCTAACTTATAGCATAGCGGAATAAAACTGAGCTTTAAACCAGTAAACACTCATTGCCTGTACCAAGGGGTGGGGCTTTATGAGATGGCTAAGATAAGAAAAGTAAATTTTCTCCAGAGATGAGCCTCTGACAGGTTATCCATTCCCAAGTGGTCAGCCTTAAGCACATACACATGAGCAACATTAACTGGACTCAGCAGGTGTTGTATGTGTGTGGATAAGATAGGGGAATGTGGACGTAGCAAGAATAATTTTCAAAAAGGTCACATATTTGTGGACATGGGAAGAATTTGGAAGAGGAGAGGGAAGGGTGCAATTTATATATTCATGTAAGAAATAATAAGCTCAAAGAATAAATTTAAAAATAAAACAAAAATACTTGAAAGTATTTGCTTCCAAAATCTTACAGCAAACATTATTTTAGCAGAGAAAAATTGGAGTCCTTTACTCTGAGATCTTAAAGAAGATCAGGATTCATTCGATTGCCTCTCCATTCCCTGAGTACATATTGAACAAATTCATCCTTGGCAAACTTCTAGTCATGGGTGACACATTAGTGAATGAAGGAAACAAGATCTTGGCTTTCAAGGTTCTTACATTCTGTTAAAGAGGATAGAAAAGTGAAATCAAAGTGTGTGTGTGTGTGTGTGTGTGTGTGTGTGAGACAGAGACAGACAGAGAGACAGAGAGAGAGAGTGCAGGAGTACAAAGGGAGAGAGAGAGAGAGAGAGAGAGAGAGAGAGAGAGAGAGAGAGAGTGCAGGAGTACAGGAAGGTAGTAGTTCAGAGGAGGTATAAAAGTGGCAGTATTCAATAGTTGTGTAGGGAACTGAAAAAGCCTTGAAAGAATGAAGTTCTCAGTGAATGTGTCTTACTGACATGGGCACTTCTACGTGTAGGCTCATAGCTGTGGGAAAACAGCAAAGTCCTCCTGAAACTCAGAGAAACTCAAAGCTGGCCTAGGAATCCTGACTGCAAAGGTTGAGAGTATGTGTAGAAAATGCTCACTATAGGACTCACCCCTTACCCTGGAATATTTTTGGCCTAAGAATCATCCCCCTACAGTGACTGTTCCTACTGATGTTAGCACAATACATATTCTTGATCCTTCTATATTGATGCGGGAGTTCCCCTTGTGTGCTGTGATTGCCATTAATGAATAAAGAAACTGCCTTGGTCTATCAATAGGGCAGAACTTAGTTAGGTGGAGAGGGCTGGGCTGAATGCTGGGAGAAAGAAGGGCAGAGTCAGGGACACCATGGAGCCCCCACCAGAGACGGAAGTGCTAAAACTTTGCTGGTAGGCCACAACCTCGTGGTGATATACAGATTAATAGAAATGGGTTAAAGTAAAATGTAAGAGTTAGTCAACAAGAAGTTAGAGCTAATGGGCCAAGCAGTGTTTTAATTAATACAGTTTCTGTGTGGTTATTTTGGTTCTGGGCAGCCAGGATTAACAAACAGGCCCTCCTTCTACACTGTATACCATGCACTCTGCCTCCTTGTTTATTTGTATATAATAACTCCATCTTCTTGGTCAGCTGAATGCAATAGCCCTACCTCAGTTCAACTACATATAGTGACTAGGCTGTGGATTCTCTATCAGATAGCCTAATTTACCCCATTCCAGCTATTATGCATGTCTATATCTTTGTTTCATTCCCTCAAAAGCCTAGTCAGGTCCAAGACCCTGGACTTATGCAAGGACACAACAAGTTAGTCCCTCTAAACCTGAATTATATACTTAAAATATGGAACAAGCCTATAAAAGGCTTGAAGCAGTTGACTGAACAGAGCATCTGAGAATTCCCCAGAAAGAGAGAAATATACAGGAGTGTGGGACAGTATTTATGCATCAGTTACCATTTCTCACAGATTGACAGTTATCCTGGCCATTTAAAGCTGTAGTGAGTTTTACAAGCTTGTGTCACCTATGGGCAAGGCTGCAAGGCTAAAGACACACAGTAATTAAGAGTGCAGTGCCAATAGGCACAGGAAACATCCTCTACAATAGCTGGATATGAACTCAGATACAAGACAATGTAAGTTGGGCTGGATCACCAAGTGTGTCTCCGTGTGCAGTGACAAGAGAGACAGAGAAAAGGAAGGGAAGGCTTAGGGGAACATGATCTTACAGAGCATTTTATACCTTGGAATGATTTGTCTTTTAGTCTAAGCTAAACGAGAAACCATTAGAGGCCTATGGAACCATCTAGTTGTGGTATTGAGAATAGACTGTGGGTGATGGAGTAAGAGCAACAGCAGAGACAGGAAGAACTGCTAGGAAGCTATTAAAGTAATTCAGGAAAGAAACAAACATAGCTTAGATCAGAGCAGCGCTAAACAATTAGTAGTGAATGATTGGACACTAGACATTTTGCTTAAGGTCGACCTCCTTTCCGTTTTGCTGTCTTAGAGGAAAAACCTAACAAATAATGTCTGAGGGTTTCTATTGTTGTATCAAATTATCATGACCAAAAAGCAAGTTGGGGAGGAAAGTGTCCATCTGACTTACATATTTAAATCCCTGTTTACTGTAAAAGGAAATCAGAACAAAAATCCAAACAGGGCAGAAACCTGGATGCAGTAGCTGATGCCACGGCCATGGAAGTGTGCTGTTTCCTCTCTTGTTCAGCCTGTCTTCCTATAGAACCCAGGACCACCATGCCTGTGATGGAACCACCCACAATGGACTGGGCCCTCTCCATCAATCACCAATTAAGAAAATGCCTTACAGCTGGATCTTATAGAGGCATTGACTCAATCCAGGCTCCTTCCTTTCAGATAACTCTAGTTTGTGTGTCAAGTTGACTAACCAGCATAAATAAGGACTAGCAGTTAAACAAAGTCATTATCTCCTGTTGATAACCTAATTGTGTATATTGAAGTACTCCAGATTCTTAGCAGTCAAATTATTAGATGCCAGTGATAGCATTTGACAACACTGATAGCTGGAATTAATTTTTGCTAAAATAGCTTGTATTGTAGAGCTTAAATATATTTTGAATGAATATATATTTAAAAATATACCCATATATTAGCAAGTAACTTCCTAGGAAAATATACAAGAGCCAGTACCTAGGAATAACGCCTAGAAAGAGATTCAATAAAAGATATGTGAGATGTGTACCATGTTGCAAAGCCATCATAAAGTTTATCAAAGACATAAATGAATGAGGAGACATTTGGAGCTCATAGACAATGGCATACATT
Source organism: Ondatra zibethicus (assembly GCA_004026605.1). Taxonomy (NCBI): domain Eukaryota; kingdom Metazoa; phylum Chordata; class Mammalia; order Rodentia; family Cricetidae; genus Ondatra; species Ondatra zibethicus. The sequence goes on along the minus strand of PVIU01010325.1, from coordinate 11,402 downwards.
TAGCAAAGAATATGCCAATGTAATTTAAAAAGCAAATATGAATCTGACCAAAGATTCATTAAAGATTTGGACTGTTGATATTTTGTATTGCAATATAAGGATAAAAGAGTAAGAATAATTATGTCAAATTTAGAAGAAAAATTAAGAGCATTTTGTTTTTAGATATCAGAATATGTTAGAAGACCATAGATTAAACTAATATATATTTTAACCATTTGTAGTACTCCTTTAAAATCTCTTTTCAATTTCACAAATAAGAGGTACATTTGACTACTTAAAATTATTTTAAAATATCAAAGACCAAAAAACTAACACAGAAAAAGAGTACATTTCTAAAATGTATAGCAATGATTTACTATTCAGTATAAATACACAATACTAATTTATCCTAAGAAAAAGACAGGTAACTTTAGCTCTGTGTGCTTAACAAATGGTTAGAAGCCCACGGTTAGGAAGAATTTGGATCAATGGAAGCATTTGTAACACTCCTCATAAAACAAATGCAGCAATTTCCTTTAAAAAATCAAGCATTCTTAGACCCTACTACTTATTATTCAGGTACAGAAAATATTATAAGAAACACATTGACATTATAAGAGAAATGTACAAGAAATTCATAAAAAGTGTCTAACTACAAAGTTCACACAAATGCCCATGAACCATAGAAAAATTTTAAATTATACTACAGTTATATATGGTATATTATAGTGAATAAAAGTATATGGCTGCAACATTCAGTATCACGAACCCATTAGTAAACATAACTTTAATATAATGCTTTTATTCTTTGAGATTTGCATACATATATACAAGCTATTTTGATCATATTCATCTCCATTTCTTCCATCAGCTTTCCACAGAGCCACCCTGTACCCTCCCACCTCCCTCTTAACCTCACAATCTACTGTTTTTAATAACCTCTTCATTCAATTTGCTGCCCATATACTTATTGGTATGGGTCATTTGTGGATGAACACTCCACAGCCATATTCTCTGCACTTTTGACCAGTTACTTAGAAGTTATTACATCTAGGTGGTTATCAACTGTCCATTGCACAAGGAATTGCTTCTTATGAGGACCAGGAGCTGCACCAAACTTTGGGTATCAGTGACACCTAGTTAAAGAGCCATTGGAGAGGGCTTCCACTTAGCAAGATAATAGTAGCAACTCTTCATTTAAAAAGTGTGGAGGCCTGAAAATGTGAGCCTATTTCCACGTTGGCCAAAGGTCAGAGAGTTGTAACTTTCCTCTAGTTCCTTCAAGGTTATTGTGTTTCTACTTCAAACAAAGGTCCCACCTAGGAGAGCAGAGAGTTCTGCTCTCAAGGTTATTGTCAAGAGGTGTGGCTAATAGCCAGACCTTGTATTCCAAGAATAGAGAAGTGGATCTGTTCCTACCTGCAAACAAAAGTCTAAGGATCCAACTAATCCTTCTTTTATGGAGATAACTTGGTGGATTCCACCCAGGGAGTGGTTTACCCATAGAATATTTTGGTCTAGAGTGTGAGCCTGCCTTGTTTTGTTCTAGCAACAGAATGTTTAACTATGGATGTAGCCCTTGACCTTCAATTGGTCTGTTCATCTCCCTGTATCATATTAATGTCGTATTTTTTTTTTTAATCTTACTCCTACCTTTCAGGGTCAGGGGCATTTTAAGCAGTTGAAAATTTAAATACAGGTGAATTTCAGTACTCACTGGAATTTCCTTCTGATACTAGTCTATGTTTCTCCGTTTTATTATTTTCAATTGCATCTTCATATTCTTTACTATATTTCTAAATCCCCACTCTTCTACCCTGGCAAGAGGTATTTTTGTCAAGGCTGGTCCCAACAAAAAAGACGTCTAGATTCTCCTCAAATAGCCATGACTTTGCTAGCAGTGAATAGTTAGCTAGTTTTCCCCATGCTATGAAGGATTTCCCTGTTATTGATCAAGTCTTATATCCAATTAGAGAGTGGTTACTGCTAGGGTATGCATGCCACTACTTCACTCTTGGGGTTAGCATGCTCATTGACATGGTTATAGGCTTCATGGATGGGTAGAACTATTGGTTGTTTCAAACTTTTCAAGCTTACATGGTATCTTCTAGAATCATGAAAGTTAGTCCTTAATCTTCTGATCAATTCCAGGTCCAGGGACCACTGGGCTCTGTGCCCGAAGTGCTTGGCATATTCAGCAGTAGAGGGTGACCTTCCACCTTTGGTAAAAGATCAGTTCTGAAAACATACTTACAAGTAACATTATGTGAGCTGAGCAGGTGGTATTTAGTAATAGATATTATCTAAATATATACATATCCAAGCAATAACAATGAAAAAGGAGGCCATGAATTTTAAGAACAGTGTAGAGGGGCATAAAGAAGGGATTGGAGGAAAAAAGACAAAGGAAAAATGTAATTATAATCTCTAAAAAAGGATATGTTGAAACCAGAATAAAAGAAATTCCAACTCTAATATTACAGGAGTTAAACTGAGTCAAATAGGCATTGAGTCTGGTTAATTTTGGTGTGTGATGTTTTTATTTATTTTTATTTATTTACAATAGTTTAGTAATAAAAATTTGTAAAATTAAAAACAGTTTTAGAAAAGAAAAAAATCAATTCTAAAAAGACTAAACACATACAATTATGGTTCTTTCTTATAAAGTTAAAATTATAAAATTAAACAATATATTGTTTCCATACAAACATGTATGGAATAAAAATTATAATTGACAGAAATAAAATTTAAAATACAGAAATCAAAATATTGGTCACTTGCCAGAGGAGAAAGATGGGAAGACAAGGGAAGGGGATACACTTGGGGCATGTATCTTTGGTATCTTTTTTGTTATATAATAAGCTTTGTGGTTTATGTACACACAATAATAAATAAAACAAGAGAACAGAGATTGTGTGGGTGCATGTGTGTGTGTGTGTTTGAGAGAGAGAGAGAGAGAGAGAGAGAGAGAGAGAGAGAGAGAGAGAGAGAGACTGAGAACTCAATAGCTTTAGGATGCAGGTCCAGGAAACATATAGTTCAAAGTCACAGGCAATCAACTGGTATAATCCATCATATTTTTTATTGAATTTCAGAGTTTTCCTTTCTTTTTCATTTTTGTTGGTTTACATAGTATTGGATTTCATAACATGCATTTGACAATATCACCTCCCGTTAGATCCTGTTTTCCTCTCCAATTTGTCTCCCCTTGCTAATGTTTTTTTTTTTTTTTTCAGAATTTTGGCTGATTGGATAAGGATCACACACATTGTGGAGGGCAATCTGCTTTCTCAAATATATTGTCTTTAATGGCATTATAGTCTATAAACTACTTTCATAAGAATATCTAGGCATCAGGGTACTACAGCTTCATCAATTTGATAAATAATGTTAACCATCAAAATAAAGATTCCAATTTTGCTTGTACCTAATGCATATTCGTTGAAACTAATGTATACTGCCTTGGGGTTTGAGATGAGGAGGCAGCTATGGTAGAGAAGAGGGTTGTAAAGATTGAAAGTGGCACTGTTGAAGGAGAACTTTTTAAAAGCTGTCTCTCCTTGAGATAGAATCAGAATAATAATCAGGGAATATTAAATTTAATTCATGATTTGAAAAGTCCAATATTTCTAATCATAGTTTAATAAAGTTTCTCTGACCAAGTTATTTAAGATGTCAGTGTCTATTTCTTACGTTTGGGAATGTCTTCATTTGCTGTAGTGTGTTGTGATAAAGACCATGACCAAAAGAAGTTTAGGGAGGGAAGTGTTTCTTTCAGCTCACAGTTATAGTCCATCATGGAGGGAGGTCAAGGCAAGAACCAAATGCAGGAACCTGGCAAGAACTCAAGCAGAGGCAATTGAGAAATGCTGCTTGCAAGTGTGTTCTTGTTGGCTTCTGTACTCCTGGGCCACTTGCCCTGAGTGGCACCAATCACAGTGTGCTGGCTGGTCCTACCCATATCAATAATTAATCAAGAAAACTCAACCTACAATCCAATCAAATGAAGACATTTTCTCAATTATGATTTTCTCTTCAGAGATAGCTACAGCTTGTGTCCTGTTGTTGGAAAGCTAACCAGCATAAGAATAACTATAGTATCTAGCCCCTAAGATGATTTTTACAATACATTAATATATGTGTGTGTTCATATATATGTGTATATATATATGTATAGATCCAAAGCATATATGTGTCTATATATGTGTGTGTCTACACATGCTTAGGACTATGTTCATATATATATGCACACATCTATACATATATATTTAAAACCTTAAAACAGTTTCTGGATTATTAAAATTTAATGCCACCATTATCATTAGTAAGATGTATTTCAATTTGTATCCATTTCACATTATTACTATCATTACTGTTACTAAATTGAAATATGTAGGAATGGGGAGATGGAGCCATCAGTAAAGTGATTGCCTTTCAAGCTTGCAGACTGGAATCTAGATATTTAGCACCCACACAAAACCCAAGTGCACTGGGGTGAGTTTGTAATGCTGTAGAAGGTGGGTGCAGAGATAGGTGGATCCCTAGAGTTCATTAGACAGTATAATGTAGCCCCAGGTTATGTGAAAGAACCTTTCTCAAAAAATAAGCTGGAGAGCCTATGAGGAAGACATTTGATGTTGATTCCTGGCTTTTCACACTCACATGCACATCATGCATATGCACTCACGTGTACATGCACACTCAAAGACATAGGCCACACATACATAAACACAAACAAATACTGAAACATGTAGATCCTACAGTCCCTCATTAGTGACACACAAGTAACACTAAAATTACTGAGCAAGTTGTATTTATATATGTGTGTGTTTATGTACAAAAATAATAAAGAAAAAGAGCTCATCAATTTGAGAGGGCGTAAGTGCAGGTGACATGAGAAAGGTTGGAGGAAGGGACATGGGGGGATTAGATGGAGGAAAGGAAAGTAGGTAAATAATATAACTACATTTAATTAAAATTAAAAATAAAGAAATATAACTTCACTTAGCTTTAGACAGAATCCTCCTGCTTAGAAAGTGTCACCGCACCTACTGCCCAATGCTACTAAAGAGCAAGATGAAAATCAGTCTAAAATGCTTCATCCAATTATGCTGCATTATGGCTCTTTTTCTTTTGATGATTCTTGAGTCCTCAGTCAAATGAAAAAGAAAGCGGTCACTAGTGAGTGGATAACCATTTCTATGTTGTATTAGATGCATGTACTTTCAACCATAAAGTATTTAAAAATAGAATATTATGTACTCCTCATTTAGTAAAGAGAAAAGAAACAAGCTGTACTATAGCTTACCTATCTTTCTACTACCTAAAAAACAGTTTTCATTAGAAGTGGACATCTTCAGAGATTTTATTAGAGATAAGTTTTTCTATAGATAAACTGCTCAAATAAAGAACTTACTTTTGTTAGTTCCCTCTGTTAAAGATGTTATTGATTCTTCAGAGCAAGTAAAATAATTTTAAATATGCTTTACCAAACCATATTTTTTCCTGATGAACCAGTGCTTCAGAACGACTAAACTTACCCTCGATGAGGAAGACACTCTCTTGCCCCATGGAGTGATACAAGAAGTGACTGTGGAGAATAACACAGTCTAAAGTCTTAATGCAGTAATGAAGGCTGCCACCTGTGTGTTCTTCCTTGGATTTCAGAAATAGTCTTAAAACTCTCAACATCTCTTCAGTGGCCCACTTGATATTTTTCCCCTACAATGTCACTGGGAATAATTAAGCTGTTAAGAGAAGATTCATAATGAAGCAACAAAACACAAAACAATTAAAGCAAATATTTTATGCTCATTTGATTTCCCCTCATTAGTATTTAAAGGTCAGAAAAAACATTTATAATTTGGAAATAAAGAATAATGCATAAATGCTCATTTCCTCTTGCCTTAAAGCTGATCTATATTGTAAATCCAAAACTTATTAGGAAGAAATAATAATACTCAGGATTAGTGAATGCCCCATATTTCCTTTGTAGTTTGAAAAATCTTGGATTGACAGCGCAGGCCCATACTAACTCAACAATGGTAGCCTGTAATCTTTACTTTTACCAGTGATTTTCCTTCATCATTATTTGTAGTCATCGTACAGAACAATTTACATTCTGCATGTTGACCTTTAAGACTATATTTAGAGAATAGTCTCAAAGCCCTGCCACCTTTGATGATCTAGTCAATCTTGGTTAGAACAAGAGATCAACAAGATCTGGAGACCAAGAAGCCCATTGCTGATGAAATGTGTACCTGATGGGATTAATGTGTTATCTCCTATAAGAGATAAAGTCTGCATCTTATTTCACTTGGAGGAAATTTATTGAGGATCTAGTAAAACCAGTATTTCTGATAATTAAATGACAATAATTTAAAAGGTTTGTCCTCTTAGTGAGTATATTTCTCTCTAAATTCAAACATTTTCATGTACACGACTAAAATATTTATATATTGCTTGCACTTGTTTTTCCTGTATACAGTAATACTTACAGTATTCCTCCCACTAGTTTTAAATATAAACAACTGGCAAAAACTAATGACAGAATGCCATCATAATAAAAGCATTCCAGAGATAAGCAGGATAAATTTTATTTGTTCAAATTCTTTGACATTTGCATCAATTTAAAAGAGATACAAGTGGAAGTTTGCCCATGTTTATTGAGTCATTCTCTTGGAGATTCTGTAATTGTATGGTATTAAGAAAATAAAAAGAAATTCATTCTCAAAAAGCAAGTCAAAAATTTAGTCAATGGGCAGGATAGATTGCTCAGTAATGAAGAGCACTGGCTAATCTCCAGAGGACCTGGTTTGATTCCTAGCACCAACATGACTACTCACATCTCTCTGTGACTCCAGACCCAGGGGATCCCATGACACCTTCTGGTCTTACTAGGAACAACCACGCGCATGGTGTACAGATATATATATATATACAGGCAAAACACGTACAACAAAGAGATTCTATTTTTTCATACAAATATATAAAATGCTTATAATATATAAGCATATAATACTTCTTTATAGAGCTAGCAAAGAAAGCTCTAGTAATTTATACCCATCAAGCAATTATTTAATTAGTAGCATTTGAATAATTGTGTGTATTTGAAATAAACATGCCATTTCCTTAAAATATTATCTAACTCAATTTTCAAATTATTAAAATAGTCTTCAATCTAATGGTGCCTCATGAGAAAATCTTCCATCTAAGCTTGAAATAATGCTTTACATTTCTATTCAGAAGTTAATAGCTGGATTTTTTGTTCTAGGTCAGCTATGAATCCTGTTCTTCAGTGCTGGCTATGTGATGGCAATGTCATCTTTTCCTCTCATGTGATCATGTCTCTTAGAAAGGAGATTTGTACTAATAACACCAGGACACATATAAACCTCAAACCACCATCTTCATAATCGATGGTTGTCTATCATGCTAATTAGTCTGTGTGGAAGTGACTTTTATGTGCCAGCTTGATTAGGCCGTGGTAAAAAGACATTATTCCCTGGGTCTGTTCTCAGTAAAGTTTTTGCACAAGGTACACATTTAAGAAAACTCTGATATAGTTCCTTTCAAAATATGGGTGAGCCTCACACAACTAGTTGAAGAATTGAAAAAATAATGAAGAATGAGGTCCTATAGGAAAGGAATTCTGCCAACAGACTGCTATTGGATTTGGACTGTTATTTCCCTGGGTCTCTATCCTCTATGTTTTTGGTTTGTCAGCCTCCACTCACACCACAAATCACTATCTGTCATCCTCTCCTTCCTCCTCCTTCTCCTCTTCCTTCTTCCTATGTCTCTCTGATCTCCATGTATAATCTTTTCACTATCATTCTTACATGCAAATATACCTCTCATCTTTCTCTTCATACATACCACACACACACGCACACACATGTGCACATACACGCAACCCTACTACAGGGACGCTTCTTAAAAGCTATTTCAGTCTTTTCAAAGAATAAAGGCAGCTTTAAAAAACTATATTTTTCTATTCTCAGATATAAATGTTTCAGTTTAAGTAGTTGACTTAAATTCTGCAATCTTTTATTTTGTAAACCTGATGGTTAAATAAACATTATATAACCTGACTCAGATTATCAGTCTATATGAAAATTTCAGGTGTGTAAAATTATATATTCACCTTTTACTCTCCTTTTATGTGGTCAGTGAATACCCATTTTTATGACTTAGAACAAATTCTACTTCTCTTAGAACTTGAGAATGAAAGATTATAGTAGAATGATTTTTTTTTATTTTGTATTTTTTTTTTTTTTTTTGGCTTTTCTTGACAGGGTTTCCCTGTGTAGCTCTGGTTGTCCTGGAATGTGCTCAGTAGACCTGACTGGCCTCAATCTTACAGTTCACTCTGCCTCTGCCCCCCAAGTGCTGGGATTAAACGTCTGTGCCACCACCACCAGACTTATAATCAACCTTCTTTATAATTACCATTTATCTGAAACAACTAAAATATAAAACGTAGGTAAATTCACTAAAATTTTATTTAACTATATGATCAAACATAATTAAATAATTTAAAATAAAATGTATACATTTCAACAAACTGAAAAATATTAATTCATTATATAACAGGGGGCATTCTAAAGTATATATACTAGCTGTACTTTTTATGAAAAAGAAGAAAAGTATATGAGACAGAGTATTAATCATAATAATTTAATTATATAAAACATGTGTGATATTGTTTTTATTACTCTTCAATTTTTTCTTCCTGGTCTCTTTTTTTTTTCTGTCTCCATGACAGCCAAAGTTGTACTTGAGTTCTCTTTCTCCCATACACAGCTCCTGAGTCCTGAGATTACAGGCATATACCACCATATACAGAACTACTGTGTTATAGTTCCCTTCTGTTTCTAAAATAGATCTACATTTTTTTAATCAGTAAGGAGGAAAACTTTTAAGACAGGTGAAAATAGCTAATATTTCTCAATGGATTCTTAAATAATTTTCCTTCTTTCCATAGCACTCAGTAGCTATTTTATTTATCAACTATGTTGCTGTCTTCCCTTATATTCTGTGAGTCTTGTGAGAACAAAAAAATGTTGTGTGTAATTTGCTAGGGCACACTCTGAGCATCTAGAAAAATCTGTAACATTTAATAAATGTTTTTATTGTTCTTCTTCATGATAAGCAATGTGTAACACATGCTATCTGTGAAAGTGATATTAACTATGAATTGCTAACTGAACCATGGCTATTATCAACAGCATTATTTGCCTTCATAGCTAATACCATCTGTACTTTGGGAGGTTGGCTTTTTGTGAAAAAATACTAGGAAAATTGATATTGCCAAAAGAGCCCTTAAATTAAACTCCTCTCTCCATGCCACACCTCTCCAATTTTCACATCCTCATTCCCAGGACCTGGTCTGTGCATTTGATGATTTATAGAGCCTATGATTATGTTAAGTTGCAGGACAAAATGGGTCTGTGGATTAAATTAAGACTGCTAATCAACTGACTTTGAGTTAATCAAAGGGGAGATTATTTCAATGAATCAGCCAAATCTAATCACATGACTCTGTGAGAGCACAGAATTTTATTTAACCAACAGGAGAAAAGGAAATTAGTTTTTCAAAACATACAGAAGACTTGACTTGCCATTGTCGATTTCAAGATGACAAAGGACCATGTGATAAAGAATACAGAGGGTTCAAGAAAGAGGTAAGTATGGCATGGAGGACAGACCTAAACAATGCAGAGCCCCTCATCTTATAAGGAATGGGATTCTGCTAGTTATCTGAATAAGTAGACATTCCCAAAGCCTACATATTGCTCACACTTGGTTTCATCCTTGTCAGACTAAGCAAAGAACATAGTTCAGCCTGCCTTCTTAGAACCCAGAGAAATGGAAATAACAAATGTGGAACTGAAGCTTTTAAATTTATGAGAATTTGCTCGAAGGAGTAGAGATCCAGAAATCTAAGAAACTTCTTATTTTGCATGTGTGTGCCTGTTTATGTGCATGTGTGTACATAGGCTTGAAAGACTCTAAAGGCATTTCTGAGGCCTCTCAGCTCTAAAGGCATTTCTGAAACCTCTCAGTATTACACACCTCTCTCCTGGAGATGTGACAGTTGTCCACACACGAATGTTGGGAACTTTCCATCATCTCCCTGAGTCTTTGTAAATGTTCTATTGAATAGGAGCAAGATAACCCTTAGGTGTTGACTCAGTTCCTGGTGTTTTGACTAAGTCCCTGGGAAAGGGGCAGAGTGACCCACAGAGGCTCCCTCTTACCTCACCCGATCACACAGCCATTCTCCTACCCTGGCACAGACCAATCACTGCTAGTAACCCTTTGAATAAGCCAATCTAATTATTTGGAAAACAACCCTCAGGCTACCCCCTTGTTTCTATGGCTTTTTGCTTTAAAAGATGGGCTATAACAACTATCGAGGTCTTTCTGGCTTCTCAAATGCTGAAAGACCCTTTTGCGATAGAATTAATAAAATCCTTATGCTTTTGCATCGACTGTGGTGTCTGGATGGTGTCTTGAAGCAACTCTTCCCTAGAGCTTGAACTCCTAGTCCAACAGGCTCTTGTTTGTATAGGTGTTTACATTCATGTGTAAGCCAGACCAAGACCTCAGGTGTCATTCTTCAGGTGTATCCACTTTTTGAAGGTAAACACTCACTGAAACCAGCACCTCACCAATTATTCTATCTTGCTGTACATAAAGCTCCAGAATTCTGCCTGTTTAATCTCCCTGGAGCTCAAATTAAAAGTATGTGCTATCATGTCTGCATTTTTCTTTTAACTTTGGTTCCAGAGATTGACCTAAGGTCTTTGTGCTTGCAAGACAGGCCCACAAATGACTAAGCCAACATCAGCATTCTTATTTTAATCCAGATGCTCTAGTATTCATGTTTATTAATTAAATTTCTATTATTATGACAATATACCATAAATAAGGCAACTTATTGGTGCAGGACAATTGTCTATATTCTGTCAATTATTTTTTAAATAAATGCTAATTGGCCAGTAGCTAGGCAGGACATATAGGTAGGACAACCAGACAGGAAGTAGAGGCAGGTCAATGTGAACAGGAGAATTCTAGGGAGAAGGAACCCATTCCTCTGCAGTCCTGTCCAGCCACAGAAGAAGCAAGATGTGATCATCCCACTGAAAAATGTACCAAGCCATGTGGTTAACATAGACAAAAATAATGGGCTAATGTAAGTTATAAGAGTTAAGAAGAAGCCTGAGCTAATGGACCAATCAGTTTATAACTAATGTAGAACTCTGTGTGATTTCTTTTGGACTTAATGATTGTGGGAACCAGGCAGGACAGAAAACTCAGACAACAAATGGTGCTCAATGTGTGGATGATAGCATCCATATAAAGCCTGGCAAAGTTTGGGAAGTAATTCTGGACAGAAAAGAATAGAGTTAAGCATG
>PVIU01010324.1:0-70784 GCA_004026605.1 Ondatra zibethicus | reverse complement strand
TCATCCTTACTCAACTCTCGTGTGCTCTCACTTCTTTTCTGTCTCCAATATACTTTCAATGTCATGCTTAATTTCCAGTGGCCCACTCAGCTTCTATTACAGAGCCGGAGGACTACCAGAAGCCCAGGCAGTAAGAAACACTAATGAGTCTGTAACCTCAAACTCCAAACTTACAAAACAAACTTTAACATAACAGGTATCACTGACTGTAGCAGTGTCTCCTGGATATTAAGGTAATGCCATAGTACAAAAAACTTATTTCTTTTCAAATATTTCTTATATAAGCTCCAGGAAGCCGATTTGACCTACCTACACGGACCAGACTCACCTGAAAAAAGTATCATTTGATTCTTTTCTTGTTATTTTGGGTATCGGGAACCCCAAAACCCCTTCCCCTCCCCCTCTTCTTCCATCTGGGGACTCTCCTCTATTAATCACTGAGACCTAAATTTTTTTTCCTCCCAAACATAATTTTGTCTTTCCAGCATCTTGCGAGGTCCAAACTAACAGCCAACTCAGCTTCAGAGTCCAGAAAACACAGCCGTGATCAGCCACCCCAGGATGCAGCCAAACATCCCAACTTCTCGGCGCCCACAAAGTCAGCTTGAAGCAGCCATGAGACCTTGCTATGCCCTATTTCCACCCATTAGGACCTTCAACCCCCACCCAAATTTTTATAATAAACCAAAGGATGAAATGTTGTCATTTGGCCGCCCAAGCGGCTCCACCCCTGGGTCCAAAAGGCAGCCTCTTGGGGGCATGACCCATGCGTGCATGCGTGGCTATCCGCACCCCTGTGTGCATGTGCGAGGCGTGGGTCGCCTGCCATCTGCGGCACTAGCGTCTGACGCACCTACCCTAGTCTGCGCATGTGCAAAGCAGCCTTTAAAAGTCAGAGGCGCCATTCCCCGCTCTCTCTCCTCCCCCCCCTCCTCACGTTTTCCTCGGGCCTGTGAGCATACCCCTTCTAATAAACTCCTGCGTGGGTTAGTTCGTGTCTCGTGTCTTTCCTACTCACGCCAAAAGTACAACATATATTGATTTGCAATTCACTTTAATTTTTTTAAAAATACTATATAATAAATAGATCATGAACATGTTTCTACTTTCATTATATATGAATAATTCAATGTTTTTTCTACATTCTACATTCTGTTGGTTGCAAAATTCGTACATTTTTCCAATCTGTCATATTTAGCAAACTTTATATTCATTGGGTAATACTTAGAGTATAATTCATTGAAATGCCTATATAAGTTTTATAAAAGTCTAATGCCTTTCCATACTTAATGTCCAATAAACTTATAATATATATTGACATGATGTTTGCAAGTGTGTGCCCATTTTGTATTTTCCCCCAACAATAGAATGAATATTTTATTTTGGAAAGAGTTATGAATAATATAGAAAAACTTAATTAAACAGATGTTATAAAGGATTTACTAAATAGCTCTTGTAATGGTCTGTCCTGTCCCTTTAAGAGACAAACCACGCCCACTCCCTCCTCCTCTGAGGCAAGCTCATCTTCAGTTTCCAGCCTGAGTCCATTCCTCCCCCCCCCCACCTCAGAGGTAGCTTCTGTCTCTCCCTTCTCCCCACTTCTTCCCTTCCCCCCTCTCTGTTTCTTTCTCTCCCTTTCCTCCCCACTCTCTCCGTCCCTCTCTTTCTCTCTCTGCTCTTCTCCTTTCTCCCTTCCTCCCTTTCCCTTTCCCCTCTATAATACCCACTTTCTCTGCATGGCATGCCTAATAGGTCTCTGTCTCTCACCTGCCTCGTGGCTCCCTGCTGGGGACCAGCTGCCTTTGGAGTGGCTGCTTTCGTGGCCCACTGTGGTCTCAGGACCTGCTGTCTGCCACCTCTCGAGGACCTGCTGCAAGGTCTCATGGCACCGCTGCCCACTGCTGCTGCCACTCGGGCACCTGCAGCATTTTACTTAAACCATTACAGCTCTGATTCAGGAGATATGAATTTACACAAAGTAGAATTAAACTAAGGGGTAACTGCCTCCAAAATAAGTAAATAGGATGAGTAATATGCTAACTAGGTCTGCTAGAGATAAACAGAATTTAGGATGCAACAGTGTTTCTTTACAGGATTGGCAGACAATTTGGCACCATTCCCATAACAAAGGAAGACATTTCTGATTTTCCACCTGCCCTTAGGCCTTTACCAGGCAGCTCAAGGGAGCAGTGCAAGGTCACAACCAAAGTAAAGTCTAGACCTGCTGCGTAAAACCCCCAGTTCTCTTCTTGAGAAAGCACAATTCTACCTAGTGGGCAGGATCAATTTGGTTAACAACAATTTGAAAAATGCATTTGAAATAATTATGGGAATTATTTTGCTATGTAAATCTCTCATCTGCCTAAATTGCCAGATTTGCAACTTGTCTCTGTTTAAATTGTTCAATGTGTATAACCTGGAACCTGTAGGAGTTAGCCGTGATAAATTAAGTATGGGCAGGTCACCCAAAGGAACTTCTTTACTTCCAACCATTATCACCTGCCAGAGTAGGACTCTGGCCACCAATAAATTTAAATAGAGGCCTGACTCTCAGTAGTTTACCCTGAAGCAGGGTTGCAGGAAGAACCACAAACTGAGATTATGTGACCTCCAACCAAGAGCAGACCATTAATAGGAAATGCCTAACATTACAACAGCTGTAGATAGGACCACCTGCCAGAACACACTCACCAGGACACCCCTAGACAAATGTCAGCCAATCAGGGGTCCTAAAACCTCAGAAACCCCTTACTCCCACTTTTACTACTATAAAACCCTATTTTAATTGAGCTCAGGGCTCTCCATTTATTCCAATATGTTGGACATGAGGAGAGACAGAGTTTGAAAACTTGCTTAAAATAAAGGCTCTTTGCTTTTACAAATGGACTCGGTCTCCTTGTTGGCTTTTGTGGGGACTTCACGGATTTGGGCATAATAAACCAGAGATTTAAGGATGGTAGGATGAATGGAATTCATTAGCCTAAAGTATATACAAATGCATTAGCCTAAGGAAGATACAAGTTATTAAAATCTGTTGTTCTAGGCTGGCTCCCTTTTGAAAATTGGCAAGAGCCAGATGCTCACTATTATTAAAGAACATTTTTTTATTAATCTCTAAATGTATGAGGGGTTTCTCACTAGGAAAGCATGTTAGTTCTATAACATAATGAATCAAACACAATTACATTGTCACTGTGGGTTTGTTTGCTTTTACTTTCCCCCTTCTCACAAACACCAATAAATAAATAAACAATGTTGTTTGTTTATTTGTTTTGATTGACAGTTTTATAAATTAGGCAAGGTGGTATAAGCCTTCAATCCTAATACTCAAGAGGCTGAGACAAGATGATTCTAAATTCAAGTCAGCCTGAGATCATACTGGGTTCTAGACTAGTTTGAATTTTATGTAGTGAGTGAGATCTTGTCTCAAGCAAACTAAGCAAAATATACATAGACTTTTGTGGATGCAACCAACATAAAACAGATTGTCTCCTTTCTTTCTTTCTTCTTTTCCTTCTTTCCTGCTTCCTTGCCTACCTGCCTACCTGCCTGCCTCAATATTTCCCTGCATCACCTTTGAAATAAGGGAATTTCTAGTTACAGGCCTATGCTTCAATAAGCCCACAGTCACGTACCCTCAATAATATAACAAAAAGAGTCAAATTAATAGTGAAAAGGAGAAAAAAAGAGTTTTTCAATATGGCTACACTGGGAAGAGAGACAAAGATACAGAGCTCTCCAAGTACGTCTTCAGAGTCTTGACATAAAGATAACAAAAAGGTAACATTGAAAAAGAAAAATAGAAATATACACAAGTAAGCAGTCGGACTAAATCATGGTGCCACATCATCACTGTTTTGTGATTCCCCTGAAAGATTATACGATGTCCTAATGAGACCCTTAGGTCTCTCACAGTGACTATCTGAATGCCCAGGCAATAGAATCAAAAGAAATGGTAATTTCCTCAGGAATCTCATGCTGGGAGAAAGAAAAGGCACCAACTGGATGGTAAACTTGTTTCCTGGAAGAAGATTTTACACAACCCTAACAACTTGTCAGGTGTCTTAGTTAGGGGGTTTATTGCTGCATAAAACACCATGACCAAAAAACAAACTGGGGAGGAAAGGGTTTATTAGGCTTATACATCAGCATTGCTGCTCATCATTGAAGAAAGGCAGGAGATGGTGCATAGGCCATAGAGGGGAGCTACTTACTGACTTGCTTATAATGGCTTGCTCAATCCACCTTCTTATAAAACCCAGGACCACCAGCCCAGGGATGGCACTACCAACCATTTACTGGGCCCTCCCCCATTGATCACTAAATGAGAAAATGTCTTACAACAGTATTTCAAGGAGCCATTTCCTCAGCTGATGCTCCTTCCTCTCTGATGACTCTAGCTGTGTCAAGTTGACACAATACCAGCTAGTACATCTGGTCTACAGGACAAAACTTAAGTGCAGATTAAGGTGGATCTATGGTTGGTGGACTACACCTAGATCAGGACTGCTTAGATTTGCATATCCTTGGCCTACTGTTTAAACTTTGATCTCATTTCGTAACCTGATTGAATTGGAGTTGTTGGCTCTCCTTCTTTCCCTTCCCTCAGTGGTTACTTTAAATAAATGTCCCTTTTCTACTTTTATTGTTAATTTGGCTCATTTAAGGTTTGTTGAAGAAGGGTAGGTGAATCTGACTTGATGTGCAAGCTGTGGCCCCCAAGTAGGTATTACCCTTAGCTCCAAACCTTTCTGCATTTTCCTATAGGAGACAAGCTCTTCCATTGTGTGTCTCCAAGGCTACAACCATTTCTTCTCCCAGGGAGAAATTTCTGAGGAAATTCTAATTTCTTAGAGTCCTTTTTCTGATCTGATAGCCAAAGAGAGACCACAAATGTCTCTTTAGAATATTTTCATTCCTTCCCAACAGGCCCACTACATTTTGAGTGACTTTGAAATACTCTCTTCAGGTCAAAGTCGGTAATACGCACAAACCAACATAAGACGTAGATCCCTCTAAACATTGTGTTTTTGCAGGGCAACCATAATTAATTTAAATAATTAATATATTTCATAAAATAGATATGCAGCCATAAAAATCTGTGTTAACATACTGAAATACATGCTACTTACAAAAAGACATACATAGTCAAAGAATTCCACAAAGTTGTGCATCAATTCTTATGTAGAACCTACTTTAAAAATTAGTGGTTTCCAGGGAAAACCTCAAATGGAGAGACTGGGAAACCAAAGCAGCCACAGAACCTTCGAACTGCAGTTTGTCCTGCCTGCGGAGTGTTCCGGAAGCAGAGACTAGCAGAATTGTCATAAAAGAGACCAGATAGACTTCATCCATGAACTTATGGGAACAGATGCAGAGTCCAAAAGTCACACATTAAGTGAAACTCAAGGAGTCCAGTGAAGGAAGGCTCAGAGAACCCACATGGGCCAGGGACGCCACAAAGCACAGCCCACAAGAATCAATTGACTGGGACTCATGGGGGCTCAGAGAGATCAGGGAACATGTAGGGGTCTGACCTAGGTCCTCTGCACATATGTTGTGACTGAGTAGCTTGATGTTCTTGTGGGATTTCTAACAGTGGGAGCAAGGACAATCTCTGACTCGTTTGCCTGTTCGTGGGACCCTTTTTCTACTACTGTGTAGCCTTGTCTAACCTTGATGTGATGGTATGTGCCTGGTCTTATTGTAGTTTGTTATGTAGCATCTGTCGATGTCTCTGCCTGCTCTTTTCTGAAGGGAGTTGAGGGGAGAGACTGGGGGAAAGGGAGGAAGGGGAAACTACAGTCAAGATGTAATATATGAGAGACTAATGATTAAGAAAATACTTAGTGCTTTGGAATTTGTAATATAAATTTTGAAGTATGGTGGGCAATCTCCAGTATCAGTCCTTCATAAGAAACTGAATGTATAAAATAAAATGTAAACATAAAAAATGGATGGAAGGCTATTAATAAGAGATCAGAAAATACACCTGGAAGGACCCACATTAAGAATTCTTGAAATCATAGTCTGGAAATCCCATTCTACTAGCCTTGGAATGTTGTAAGATAACACCAAAGAGCTGCAGCCTAGCTCTCTGAGACTAGACTGTGACTAGGACTGCCATTATTTGAACAGCCCTGATTTACCAGACTGGTAATTGCAAATTTGAAAATTGTATAAGCATAAATTCCATACACATTGGTTTATGCTAACCTCTCAGAACTGTACACCAGCCAACCTGAACTGTAATTCTTCACATGGTGCAAATAACAGACAAAAAGCTGCACTTAAAAGAGCTTACCCTAATAATAAAACTACTTCTTCCAAATAAAGAACTCACTTAAATCCTAGTGCCTTAAGCTATTATTAATACCCTAGTTATTACCCATCTGGACTTTTTTTATAATGTGCCAAGTCAAGGGTTTTTTTTTAATTTAATTTTTGATCTTCCCTATTCTGGGCTAAAAGATATTTTTTCCTTTATCTGCCAATCTCTTCCTGTCAAGTAGTATGTTATATTATTAATTGTACTTAAATTTTGATTCAATATGCTATCTGTCACTGTGATAAATACTAACTAAAAGAAAGGGTTTGTTTTATTTTTCAGGTCAATGTCTATTACCAGGGAAGCCAAGGAAGAAATGCAAAGAAGCAGTCGGAAGAGTTACCCAGACTGACATGTTCAGGTGACACTCTGAACAGTAGGTTGGGTCATCCTACATCAATTCGCAATTAAGAAAATGTACCATAGACATGACCACAGGCCAGTCTGATCCAGGCAGTCTCCCAGTTGAGACTCTCTCGGGTAACTGGTTTGCTAGCTGACAGCTAGCGTTAACTAGGATGTTGTTTTTAAAAGTATCCATTGCCTAATTTTATCTGCTGAAAAGTCACCGTGTGAAGCAAGGGGGTGTCTTTTCTTCGCCTGAGGCTGGCTGGTGTCTTGGACCCTGGTTGTAGTCCACATGGCTATTTTAGCTTCAGCTATCATGTTGTCATTCCAAGAATGAGAAATAAAGAAGATGGGTAAAAATATGATGATTTTTCACAAATAATTTTGAAGATAGCCCAATAGTCAGGAAAAGATCATATAGGTATGAAGCTAAGGCACAGAAGCTAAAACATGTGGGTTTTATTCTTGGAATCCCAGGGAATCAACTAAACTTGGGAGTTCTATTTCTGTATAAGGTGAGGAGCAGGGCACTTGTGATGCCACTGACAATCTCTGTGTCATTTTCTAATGACAGAAAAAATTAACATCATCTGTAATGCTGTTTTTCACAAGAATAATCAAGAACCACAATGTTCGTAAGATAATGGTTGAAACCTCTCCTGATACCTGTCTTTGTGCTAAATATGCAAAAGATATGTTTGTCACTAATCCATCAGAGAATCATGGTAATGGTCTGTTTTTGAGCATGCATCCTAAAGTTTTCACTTTCTTCCTTACTGTGAAGGTCTAACCTAATTTTCTGGACGTGAAAATTAAGTTATCTCTGCAATATAATTAAAAGAATGTTTTTTTCTTAAATTTCATAATTGTAGCTACTCTTCCCTCTTTAAGAGACATAGAATTTGTGTTCTGTGTTATAACTCGGGGGCTTTGTACAACTCTTCAGTGACAACCATGGGTGCAACCTTTATTGGCACAATAAAGCAGAGAAAATCCCAGGGCTCTGCTTGTTGGCCATCTCTACCAAAGCAAATCATTTGATCCATAGCTTTGAAAAACATAGGCGTGTGCTCTTGCTTAAGTGCTGTTCTTAACTAATAGTCTGTCAACTATTCTGAGGTTTATAAGATTTTCTTCAATAAACATTTCTCCATTCCTATATACTCCAAAACTATTTCTCTTCGGACTTCAAGTGGTTGTTTCATTAAGATTTTCACATGTGATGGTTGTTTCATGGGGTACACTGCTTGTGGGCCATCAAACAACTGTGCATGAATGACCATTCTAGAAATATTACTCTCCAAGAAAGTCACATTCACAGTTTGCTATACCACATATGTCTCTGCATATCTGTAAAATGTCGTTCTCTTCATCTCAACCTTCATGCCCACAGTGGTAAGGACCACAGTGAGGGGGTAGAATTAATTTAATATCAATTTATTTAGAAACAGTGAGGGATATGAGTAACATTTGTAGCATTTAAAAACTGCACATATGCTTTGTACTTGTGAGATGTGCTTTCCTATATTTATTCTGAGAAAGCCCATATTTAATAATATATGCTAAAACACTTACAATAAAAATGTTGCAGAGGATGTGTTGAAATCATTATTTCACATCTGATAGATTTTTACTTAATATAGTGAACAGAATATTTTACTCTCACTAAGGAAAAGAATCTTAGAGAGGAACTGTGCCTTTGCAGAGATTTAGTGATACTTATCAAATATTTGTACTCTGACCTGCACACCACACACACACACACACACACACACACACACACACACACAAATATATCTTTTAAAAGGCCAACTCTACAACTATTTTGTAATATTCTATTAATGAAATTTTTTGTAAAATTATACCTGATAGCATTAACAAAAATGGTATTAGGAAAGAGTTCTCTTCCCTAAAGTTAAAGTCATGGATAATTTTTTATTGCAAGAATGAAAAGTAATAAGGACTTTGAAATTAAAGTGATGCGGTAGAGCTAGCTTTTTCTGTGGTTTGTGAGAGATGAATATTACAATTTAAGCATACTGAAGCCTGTTCAATTGAGTGCAGATGTTCTTAAAAAATCATACATATTTATGAATATACATCATATGAAGTATTAAAAGGTACTAGAGTCTCTAATTTTTCATTTAATTACACAAAACATTTGTATCTATATTATAGAGTTAGAACTAATATTTTTAAATTTAAGATAACCAGAGAGATTTTTATTATTGGTTTCATAAGATTTATACATACTTTATATTTCTAAGAAAAAGCAAAAGATATTTTACTTTTTGTACATTTTGTTTAAAAAGCAGAGGATCCTTCACAAATATAACTTAATCTGCACTGATAATTAAAGAGAATGTATGCTAACATACAAAATTGATTTGATATATCACATTAAATTTTTATGAACTTTATTATACAATATGTATAAAGTACATATAAGAAAATTTTGCTTTGGGGAAAATATATATTTGAAAGACATTATTCTAAATGCAATGATCCAGACACAGAATGACAAATATTGTACTATTAGTATAACATATAAAAAATAGTACAGTTAACTGAACACAAAAAATATGGTAAAACATATAATGACTCTTAGTGTACCTGTATAGAACTCACATAGGTGCTTTCCACTTATATTTGATTGATTAAGCTTCTTATGTAGCCATAACTAGTTTATCAATGGCGTAGCAATCTGATTTTATGTGTCAAGATAGGAAAAGAGACATAGAATATTCAAATCACCCTTGCCCACCATTTTGACTTTCACCCTCTTTGCTATACTGCTACATCTTTATATATGTGTGCTAGGATCAAACCCTAGGCTCAGGACACAGAAGACCTTTTACACCTGGACTTAGATAGCTACATCTTTCCAGTATATAAAATAAAATAAAGAATATATCACTAAAATGAAAAATTCTATTTACTACCAAAGTAAAATTCTAATTCTTTAAAATTATATTAAATACTTATAAAAATTCTATACATTTTATCCTAATTTTTCTTTATAGAAAGTGCTTTTTATATATTTTATACATGAAAGTAGGAAAAGAGGAGTGATCAAAATTTTGAAACAGAATATATAGTTAAAAATTCTAGGATTTTTTAATCCTTCCGGAACTTTCCAAATGATATTTCATTTGATCAGCCACTCATTTACTCTAAAAAGATTATCAGATTGATTCAATAAGCTAAAATATACATATAAACATTGTTTAAACCAGACAAACTATAAGAATTATCCTTTTCATTTTTCCATTTAGCTGTTTTGTTTTTTTGATCAGTAGAAATATTTTACATACAGATAGCTTTTTATAATAAAATATAAAAGAAAAAACAAGAACTAACACATTAAAAATAGGTAGAAAATGAAGAGAAGAAAAGAATAGAAGGCAAAAGAAACAGACTCAGTTGTTCACACACTCAGGAATCCCATAAAACAGTAAACTGGAAGCCAGACATACCATATATGCGAAGTACCTGAATTGTTCAAAGGAAAAAGAATATATATATATTATTATATTTATATATATTCATACATTTATAAATGAAAATTCATATATATATAAATGGAAAAAATAAAAGAATAAACAAATAAAATTAAAAGAAAAGGAAATATTCAGATATAATATTATGAGACAAGGAACCTACTAAGATGATGTTGTGTTTGTTTTCTATTGGCCGTCTACTGCTGGGCATAAAGCCTACCCTTAAGAATAGTTTGTTTCCCCAGTGTGACTCCTTCGGAGGAAACTAAATTTTCATTTGCAAGTGGTTATCTATTAGAGATCTCTTTTGGTTTAAGGATGGGGCATGTATCCACCTCTTTCAGCAATAGGACCCCATCTGGTGCAGATCCATTCAGGCCCTATGTGGAATGCCCCAGACTCTGTGAGTTCATTATAAGTGCATTTATCTTGATGATTTTGAGGACCTTGTTTTCTTGCTGTCCACCATGCTCACTAGTTTCTCTTCTGCAGGGTTCATTTGATGGAGACATCCCATTTAGGGCTGAGTGATCCAAGGTCTCTCACTCTCTGCAAATGTCTGGCTATGGCTCTCTGTATTTGTTCCCATTTTCTGCAGAAGGAAGCAAGTTACTGGTCTATGAGTATAGCGGAATATCAGTAGGAGTCAATTTCTTGCTACATTTTAAAATAGAATAGTAGTATTTGATTTTACTGTAGGTCTCTGGGCTATGTAATTTCAGGTACTTGGTCACCCCAGCAGTGTCTTTTATGATTCCATCTCGTGGATTGGGCCCTAAGTCAAATCTGGTGTGATTGGCTACTCCAAAAAAAACTTTGTGCCCCATTGCATGTTGTGGGATATTTGTATAATCTATGACGATGTATTTCTGTGATTGGTATAATAAAAAGGTGCACAGCCAATAGCTAGGCAGGAGGGATAGGTGGGACTTCCAGAGAGAGAAAGGAGAGAGAGAGAGAGAGAGAGAGAGAGAGAGAGAGAGAGAGAGAGAGAAGTCTAGGGAGAAGAAAGCCAAAGTCCCCAGTCAGATACAGAAGAAGCAGGGTGGGGAAGTACAGAGATGAGATAATGAGCTACATAACAGAATGTAGGTTTAAAAGTATGGGCTAATTTAAGTTATAAGAACTAGTTAGGAACTAGCCTAAGCTATGACTGAGCTTTCATAAGACACAGACTCTGTGTCATTATTTGGGAGCTGGCTTTCTGGCCAGAGAAAGACTCATTACATGTAACTCCCAACATCAGGCCACTTATTTAATGAACAAGCAACTTCCTGGCACAGTTTCCTGGTGACTGTGGTCTTTCAGGTAGGCTTGGAGCACAGAGGTGCAGCTCTTTTAAGAGGCCATGCTGTGCAGCTGAGCACTTGAGCAGCCCACACTGGATACAAACACCAGCCACAAACTGACACAGCAAATTTTCAGAGCTGGGGAAGGTAAATTTGGTTCTGGGATGGGGTGCCAGCCGGCATGAGGTTAACCAAGAATGTGGAACCAACTTCCAGGGCACCATGTGTTAAATGAAGCTGCATAACAGAAGGCCTAGAAAGTTAAGGTTTGACTCAAGTGATCAAAGAAGGCCATAGACATGCCAAAAGTCAGATCCAGGCTGAGAAAAATTCTGAACAGGTTACAGTGTGCTTAGATGCTGAAGAAAGAAAAGAAAATGGATATAGACAGTCATAAAAATATAGTTTAAAAATAATAAAGTTTGTCTTTAAAAAGAGATTAAAGTAATATAAAAGATAAGGCATGTAAAGATAAAAAATATTATAACACAGGGAGGTTGGACCTTCTGTTTCGGTGCTTTGCTAATTTTCAATTTTTTAAAAATACTAATGAACAAAAAGCATAGCTGTGAGAGACATTGGATTGTGAAAACTGCTAACTTAAACCAGTCTATATATTCTAAAAATGTCTTCACTTCAAAATGGAAGTCAGAGTATATGCTGCATTGGAGGAGAGGTTTTGCTTTTGTTTCCACAGGAAACAAAATGATATGGATTTCTTCAAAATTAATAAAATCAAGATTTGATCAGGAGTGACCTCCTAAAAAGCTTGGCTACAGACATAAAGAAAAACTACAAGTTAGGTAACATATAAGCTGATCCCTTGACATGGGAACAGTTCTGAGATGAGATGAGACATAATGAGACATTACTTATTATTACATACCATCCTTTCATATGGCATAGAGATTACATGCATGATGGTCCAAGGTGTATGATGGAGTCTTCAAGTGAAATATCAAGACAGGCAGAGCATGGGAGTAGATTGAATAAAAAAGGATGGGAAAAGACTGAAAAATTTAAATGGATATGCAGAAAATGTTTTCATATTTATTTTGATAAGCAGTTGAGTTTTATATTGATTTTTGTTATTTGACTTTGAAGTTCTGATCCTTCTAGTTCTTCCCCTCAAGTGCTGTTATCACTAGCATGAGTTGTTATCATACTTTATTTTAATTATAACATTCTTTTTCAATGTAATTTTCTTTATATTGTTGATATTTCCTTGTCATTTTACACTCACATTTTAAAGGAGTAAAATGCTTTTTTCTTATATTTTAGATTATTCTATGTACAGAATAAAAGCTATTTTTTTCTTTGTCTTATGCTTAAGTCTGAAACAGTAAACTGTGAAAAGGATCTGAGTACCAATCAAAAGTCGAATGCTTTGTTTGTGGTTATGTCTTAACAAGAAACTATTTTGTCAAAGTAGATGTATTTGTTTTGTGTTACTTCAATATTCCTGGAGGAAACAGCCTATTCACAGTTATCATAATGTGTAGATGAATCACGATTTTATCATTTTATTTTTTGTACATAGACTAGCTCTGAAACTATCCTTCACAATATCCCACTAAGAACCATTCATCTAGTTCAAGCACCACTGATAAATTCAAAAGTTTGTTTTTAATGATGGATATACAATTTCTGTAAATACTTAAAACCATCAAGTACATAAATGCTCAAGACCCAGTAAAAAATACTGCTACATCCTCCAACAATGTCCTCCTATTTTTCTGATATGGAAAATTTTAATAGTGGGCCACCTTTGAAGACCGACTATTTAAAACAGAGACAGATGGTACTATAAAATGAATGTCTTCCATCTACTATTCATACCTTGGATCCTAATCAAGAAAGTGATGGCATTAGAACCATAGAGTCTTTGGGAAGCTAACAGTCACAAACATTCTCACCTTATATTGTCTGCCTTTATAGAAGAGTCAGAAGTATGTTTGCCATTTTTGCCATATGAAAGGGCTCAGCAAGTAGCTGGCATGTATAAGGAAGTGAACATGATTTTTTTTAAATCAGACACTGAATTGGTTAAAATTGTCATCTTAGATTTTGCACCTTCTAGAGTGGTGACAAATTACTTTCTATTGTTTATAAGCCAACAAGTTTATGACATTTTCTGTTAGCTTAAACGATCAAAGATACTAGTTTGGAAAAATTTTGGTAGTAATCACTGTTATAATTACTATTTATCAGTATAAATTTCTATAGTCTAATTATGGAAATTTGGACATATATGTTATATAGCAGAAATAGTTTACAAGGTCAAAGGTTTTGATGATGCAGAAGAAATCATAGATCTCTTCTGTTTTAATGGATAATGTCTTTCTTTTGTGAAGACCCAAACATAATTATTAAGGTTGAACAATGCAATATTAATATTAATATACTCCTTATCCTCAGAGACTGCTTTAAAATAAAGGAAAATATTTCAGGAATAGAAAACCAGTGTTGTAAAACAATCATTATTATGAAGATTTCAACATGATTCTAGAACAAACACATCTATTTGTGGGGGATTCATTAACTGCTTTAGAAATAATGTTACATAAAGAAATAGTAGTTCACTTCCCAGGACCATAGGAAATGCAGTTCTTTATTGTTCTGTCTTACTTTTTGCAATCAACTCTTCAATTCAGCTTTTGCAAGTGCTTTCTAACTCAAACAGGTACTACTAGGTGTTCTACATAGCTATTTGAAAAAGTTTCGGGTTTTTAAATTTTTCTTGTATGTGTAGCGTAAGGAAATATTCTCAGTATAATGTTATTATGATTTTGTCAATTAATATTTATTATATTATTTCCTTCCATTTGTGTCTAACTAAGTTACACTGTGAAGTTTTGCTTTTTCTCCTACTATGGGAAAATGTTTGCATTTAAGTATATTTCTGCTTTGGAAATAAAAAATCTGAGACTGGAATTTATGAACAATGGAAAAGTTATTTCTTATAGTTTTGATGCTGAAAAGTGCAAGTCAAGGCATTGGCAGGCTTGTTATCTGGTGAGGGCCTGATCACTGTTTCTAAGATGGTGTCTTAAATGTTGTATCCCCTAGGGAACAAAGGCAATTTTTATATGTTGAAAGGTATAGAAAGATAAAAAGAATCTAGATATTTTCCTCTAGCCCTTTTAGGAAGTTGCTAACCTTATTCCTGAGGGCTCTGCCCTTATGACTTAATTACTGCCTAAAGGCCTAGCATTTTAATAGCACTGTATTGGAAATTAAGTTTCCATATATGGATTTTGGAAGACACATTCATGTCATAATGGTTTGTGAGATAAGTTACAAACATCATAACAAATTTTACTACCTAGGAGATTAAGTTTTAATACTTTAAATTTTTTCATTTGAATCTTCATTTCTTTCTGTATATGTTTTAATAATGACCTATATTTGCTACTATGTAAGAGAGATATTCAGATAAATAAGTGCCTAATAGTCATTAATTCTACAAATTATTTTTGAAAACACGCAGGATATTTTTACAGCCATAAATTTGTCTCGCACATTTCAATCCCATTTCTTAGCCCCTGACAACAACTGAATATTCCAAAGTATAATATAGTTATATTTACAAAGCATTTAGCTTTTAGATACTGGTGGCATGCATGTAAGATTACTCCATGTCTTCTCATGGCCTTCTAGGTTTCTTTGTAGTGTTGCTTTGAAAACTGTTTTTTCAATGTACCACAGTTTATTTAGACATTCACTTACTGAATGATACATTGAGTTCTTCCAAGTTTTAGACATTGCAAATGCTGCTGATATAACAGTCTATATTTAGATACTTTTAGGAACATATGCATTTTCAAATATTTTAGTTTTGGAGTTTTTACATTAAGTTTTGTGTTAGGTAAAATAAGCCAAACAAACTGAATGTGAAAGTGAATTTAACATACGAATCAGTTTTATCATCTTTCAAGATTAAAATGAAAATGTCAATACTCGTTTGACATCTATCTTGGTATAGTTTCTCATATAATTTGTGTCTAGGATAAGAAGAGTTGCAAATAGTTGCAAATGTAGATACTAAAAAACCCTCCATTTTTAAGTATCTCTCATTTTAAGTTTACTTTATATCCATCATTTATCCTTTTAATGCAATTTTCTGTTGACTATTTTCTTTAATTGAGTGAAGTAAAATAAATTTATCTCAATTTTTCTATTATTTATTTACCATTGTTGTTTTTGACACAGAACCTCCTCTCGCTGAGATTGATCTAAAACTGTGTAACTGAAGATGGCCTTGAACTGGTGATCTTCCTGCTCCTACCTCGAAACTGCTGGAATTATAGGCATGTCCCACAGCTGGCTTAAATTATAGAATAATTATAGAATTCTTTTATCATTTATTTAGATGCTAATAAATTACTTGTATGAATAAATTTTAGTATGTCATAACAAAATTGTATAAAATGGTATTCTATTTTGAACAATAGGTATGGCAATAAAAAAGATTATGTCTAAGATCAGACACTTATTTTATTTTTCTCTAATTCATCATAAACATATATGAAAGTCATTTACCTTTTCATTTACCACTATAACTGAAGAAAATATCATCCATCTAAGTGTCATTTTATAGCATTACTTCCTCTTCATGGTGAAAAGGATTAATTAAAAGTAGTAGTTTAAGGCTCACCTTTAATAAAATTTATGGGATAAACATCTCCAGTTGCAAGTTTATACACAAAGGCAAAATTTTAGGACTCTTCTCAAATGTAGGTCCCGATAAATTTGACCAGTATAAAAGTGAATTAGGTAAGGAGGGAGACAGAGAGTAAGTCTTTTTGGACTACAATACAAATACATTCTCTAAGAACTAGGCCCTGGGGATCATAATCAACTAGCTTGAGCCACACACAATGGATAGGTATTTCTGACTGGCACCTTTTTTTGTTGTTGTTGTAAGGCATCACATCAAATTGAGATGGAAGAGTTAAAAAATAGGCCATAGAGACAAGTGAGTGAGGAAATTTTCTCTGCGGCACCCCGCTAGCAAACAGCAAAAACTCTGTTAAACTCTGGATTCTTTTTGAAGCTCTCTCAGATTTTACGTGGAGTCAGTCAACCATGTTGGGCAGCCAATTTGTAGGGAGGAGAGGGCTGCGTTCCCAGTGCCTGGTTAGCTTATACCCAAAATAATTACTCAGAAACTGTATTAATTAAATGACTGCCTGGTCCATTAGCTCTAGTCTCTTCTTGGCTAACTCTCACATCTTAAACTAACCAATACCTAGTAATCTGTGTATCACCACGGAGTCATGGCTTACTGGGAAGATTCTAACCTACATCCATCTCAGGCTGGAGAAATATGGCGTCTGCCACATTTTCCTTCCTCCCAGCATTCCATCCTGTCTACTTTGCCTACCTGATTTCTGCCCTATCAAAAGGCCAAGGAAGTCTCTTTATTCAACCAATGAAAGCAACAGAAATACGGAAGGACCTCCTATACCATTTCTCCCCATGGAGGAATCTCCTTTTTCATAGTTTTGATGGATAGTCCTATAGCTCCTGCTCAGTATTCAGCATGATGAGAAACTTTTGCTTTATGTTACAAGTGTGCCATTCACACAGCCAGCACTTAAACATACTTGCTTGTAGAGGTCTAAGGCTAGACAAATGCAAACAATATGGTTCCTGACCTCAGAAGTCCTCTATTTGTGGCATGGGTTAGAAACAGGAAAGATTTTTTTTTTCTGCATGGTCACAAGAGCCAAAAATGTAAAACAATGCTTAAAATTAGGAAGAAGCATTTAATTGTGCATATCAATTGATAAAATTCTATGTAGACACAAGCAGGCAATGCAAATGGGCTATGTTAGATGATGCTTTCAGTACCATGAGCAAGCAAGGGTACTGCCTGCTTACTGGCCAGGTTTCCAAGGGGCGGGCAGGGTAATACTTAAATGCTAACGTTAAGTTCAAACTCAACATAAATCTAGATTTTCTTTAGCACAGAACAATGTCTATATACTATCTATAAGAAAATAGTTTGATAGTCATAGTTAGCTAGTGTCTCTGTTATCTACCAGTCCACAGTTGAAAGATAATGTTATTCATTGTGAATCACCTATAAGTTAAAGGCTACTTAAAACATTCAGGTAAACCATTATCTTCCCTCTACAAATGATTAAAAACAGCCATGCAGTTTTGGTACATTCATTTAACCCAAGTACTCAGGAGGTAGAACTAGTTAGGTCTCTGTGAGTTCGAGGACAGCCTGGTATACAGAGTAAATTCCAGAATAGCCAGGACTACAAAGAGTAACACTCTTTTGAATGCAAGTAAGCAAGGCAAGCAAGCAAACAAACAAAGCAAACAGGAAAAGGTTAAAAACACGAATCCTCCACCTTACCTTTCTATATATCCTTTATTTCTTGATACCTCACTGCCAAATCTTCATATTTTCAAATAAATATAATGTTCCAAGGTCATAAATATGTAAATAGATGAGTACTTTGAAATATAGAGATATAAAATAAACAATTCTTATTCTCAAAATAAATATTTAAATTAAACAATCATTTTATATACAATGAAACAGATTTAAATGAAAATCAGGGGTCAAACGCTAATATAACAAAACAACGCAAGTCATTGTTTTTAAAATACTTTTTTCCTGTTGCTTCTTAAAATGGAAAACATTATTTTTTCAAAGCAGTTCTATGACAATCTGTTAACAGAACTAAATCTTAAATGCTAGTCAACATTTACGTGTTTTCTAAAAATCCAAGTAGGAAATACTTTCTTCTTTAACTTTTAATTATATCTTTTCTATAAATGATGACCATACTTACAGAAATTCATTATAATTTGTTCATTTAATTCTCTTCTTTTCCTTAGAATTGGATAAATGATCATGATATGTTAATCTGGAGAAATTTTAGTATCTTGTTAAATGTACAAGATGATTACATGTAGCTTAGTCTCACAGCAAGGATATCTTTTCAATGTATTACTTGTGAGGAGGATATTAGCCAGCACAGACCAGTGTTAGCTTAAAAGGCAGATATTGTTGATATAAATAAACATGTGGGAGTGTGTAGTCCGTAAACATTTTATAGACAAAAAAATCTAATGGCATTCATTTGGCCTTTGCAAACGATACATTTGGGGAATATTTCATTTTATAAAGGAGAACTGAATCCAAACATTGTTCATAAGGGAACACTAAAGCTCCAACAGTACATAAAAGAACCAAGTCTTACTTTTTAATATTTATATGTTCTTTTAGGGAAATTGTTCTGCTTTGTGCAGATGATTAATATTACCTGCTTCATTTACATAATTTATGGCTCTAAATAATTAACAACATTATAATTATATTCAGAATTCTTCATCAATCGAAGTTATAAACTTTGGTCTTCTGTAATGTGATACGTTATTGGACCAAGATATGTACAGCAAAACAATGACTCTGTTTAAGATTAGCAATGCACATTACATACCTAACTCTAGTTATATGTTCCAGTCAATTGTAACAAACTGAGTATATGGTTTAAATACTTAATATTCTGTGAGAAGAATAATGACATTCTAAAATTGGTAAAATCTCCCAGTTTTTAACAGATATGTAGATAAGCACTGAGATAAATAATGCACACCTATATATTTCTTAATAGATGTAAATACAAATGAAATTTTGCAAATACACAAGGAACTTTTTACTTCAGGAAAGACAACAGATAGAAAACAACTTATGTGAAGGAATAATATAGAAGACAAAAGACTTTGCATAATATCATTGGATACTCATTAGCTATTTGATAAAATACTTCAGTTACTGCAAACTTTACTAAATGAATACTGTGGTAGTTTGAATGTAACTTAGCACCCATAATCATAGGGAGTGTTACATTTAGGAGTTGTGGTTTTGTTGAAGAGCTTATGGCCTTGTTGTTAGAGGAAACATGTCATTGTGGGGATGGGCTTTCAGATTACCTAAGGTCAGGATACTACCCAGTGTATCAGATGACTTCCTGTAGCCTGCAAGATGTAGGACTCTCAGCTACTTCTCCAGCACCATGTCTGTCTACATGCCACCATGCTCCCCACCATGAGGATAATGGACTGAATTTCTTGAAACTGTAAGTGAGTGTAGTGGCATTTCACTTGTATCTTAATAAATAGGACTTTCCTGAAGATCAGAGAGTAAAACAGCCCTACTGGTCAATCTTACACTAGGCAATGGTAACATGCACCTTTAATCCAGGAGCCACAATAGTTGCCATAGAAACCAGGTGGTACATGACTTTAATCCTAGTGGTGCATACCTTTAATCCCAGCCCTAGAGTGTATTAAAAGATGGGAAGAGATAGCTCTCAGACATTCTCATTCTGAGATTCCTGGAGACAGGATTGCCATTTCGAACTGAGGTCAAAATAAGAGCCAGTGGCTGGCTGCTTTGCTTTTCGGGTCTTCAGGTTGAACACCAGTTTCTCTTGCTGAGCTTTTATTAATTGTGCTTCAAGTCAGTCACCCCAATTAAATGTTTTCCTTTACAAAAATTGCTGTGGTCTTGCTGTCTCTTCACAGCAATAGAAACCCTAACTAAGACAGAAGTTGGTATGAGGAATGGGGTATAGCTGTGATAGGTCTCACCATGTTTTGGTTTGGAATAATATGAACTTTGAGATTTTGGTTTAGGAAAGCAGTAGAATGTTTTAAGTACTACTTCATGGGTCATTCTAGTAGGAGCAAGGAAGATAGTGGTACTGAATGTGATTTGATGAACTGTGGAGATCAAGAGGTTTCAGAGGAATAGAATGTTAGTATGTGATCTAGAGACTGGTCTTCTGCTATTTTGATGAAGAATGTGACTGCTTTTTGCCTTGGTCTGAAGAATCTCCCTGAGACTAAAATGAAGAGTTTGGGATTAATTCTGCTGGCCAAGGAAATCACAAAATGGCCTAGTTTAGACTCTGCTTACCAGTGATTACCAGTGGTAACTTTGATGAAGATTTTTAATCAAAAGGAGCAAACTAAGCAGGGTAAATTACAAAATATAAATTTTTAAGGAGAAAAAGAGCACCAAGAAGTGGAATGGAGCTAAATGCTATATGCAAGGAGATAAATGGATTAAGAAATCTGAATAAAGAGAATGGTGACCTCAGGGCAAGATCCCATCCAACTAGGCTTCCAACTTGTGAAAAGGAACTAAAGAAAAGATCAGAGCTAGGTTGGGTGGTATACACTGTTAATCCCAGCACTGAGAAGGCAGAGGCAGAGGATTTCTGAGTTTGAGGGCAGTCTGGTCTAGAGATTCAGTTTCAAGACAACTGATCTTATGCGTAAAACTGGTGAAGCTACAATTGAATGAGGGGGCCATGTTCCATGCCCAGCAAGAGCAGAACTTGGCAGCTTTAGCCACATGTTCCTGGGCTCAGAGTTAAGGATAGAAGAAAGGAGTTATGGAATAAAGTCGCTGAGACCAGGCATGTGTCAGGGGTATCACTGAATGGAGGCCTCATAAAGAGGTCATTGTGTGAAGCTATGAAGTTAAAGCCAGCTTGCCTTGAAGAAGCCAAGGTGTTAGAGATGCCAGAGTCATGGGATACTGGCAGTGAAGAGCTACTAACAGAAAGTGAAACCATACCAAGAGAAAGAAGTGTGCTGCAGTCACAAAAGTGAATGAACTGGAGATCTGAAGAGAGCTTTACCATCAGACATGGAGATGCAGAGTTTGGGAGTTGCACAGCTCTTTTTGATCTTGCTCTGGTCCAGTATTTCCTTGCTATGCTCCCTTCCCTTTGTTTTGGAAGGGTAATGTCTTTCCTGTGCCACTATGTGTTGGAAGTATGTGATCTGCTTTTTGATTTTGAGTTTATAGGGGATTATATTTAAGAGATACATGAATCTCAGAAGAAATTTTGAACTTTGGATTTTAAAACATTGTTGAGACTGTGATAGACTATGGGGGACTTTTGAAGTTTGAATAACTGCAATTTTCATCATGATATTGTTACAAACTTATGGAGGACATTGGGTTGAACATGGCAGTTTGAATGTAATTGACCCCCATAATCTTATAGGGTGTGGCACTATTAGGAGGAGTGGCTTTGATGGAGTGGGTATGGCCTTGCTGGAGAAAGTGTGTCACTGTGGGGGTGGACGTTGTGGTTTCCTTTGCTCAGGATAGTGCCCAGTGTCTCAGCTGACTTTTTGTTGCCTGCAAGATGTAGGACTCTGAGTTACTTCCCCAGCACCATGTCTACCTGCATGCTGCTATGCTCACCACCATGAGGATAATGGACTGAGTCTCTGAAACTGCAAGTGAATCACCCCAATTACACGTTTTTCTTTATAAGAGTTACCATGATCATGGCCTCTCTTCACAGCAATAGAAACCATAACTAAAACTAATACATTTAAAGAATATCTATCTATCATCTATTTCTCTATCGTCTAATTTCTACATTGTTATATTAAAAGTTCCAGTAACAGACTGATATGGAAAGTGTTTAGGCAGGCAAGGTGGCTCAGCAGGGAAAGGCAATTGAAATGCAAGCCTGGTAGCATGCATTTAATCCCTAGAACTGACATAAAGACAAAGTTGTCTTTTAATCTCCTCATGTATGCCATAGGACATGTACTGCCACAGAGACACATTATACATGGGTCCACACACACAACCAATTAAATACAAATATCTTCAACATCTTCTACCCCTTAGTTTCACTTTAATAAACAATGAAATATGGAAATTTTTAGATTGCTTTATTTTTCTCATCCATTAATTATAAAGGCCCATTATCTGAAACAGCAATTAAAATGCAAAATGCACTATCAATTGAGAGGAGAATGTAATGAAAATTAATATGTGTATCATATCTGTAGAGAAAATTGGCTCAAATCAGAAATACATGAAATAAAAAAAACACAAGAAAAATTCCATGATTCATTCACTATTCAAAAAGGTTGTACTATAAAAATATCTTGATTTTTTCTTTCAAACCATAACATTAAGAAGATACTTTCAATAGAAAAATTAATTTTCTATATATAAATTATAGTAAAAATGCATGAAACCTCTTGTAGCTGCTTAATTGTTTTACATTATTTTTTAAGAGACTTTGTAAGGTCAAATTCTTAATTTCTAATTATAAGAGACTAAATATATCAGTGAATTAAATTAATAATTGTAAGCTACCACAATCACCATAGTTCAGTAGATTATTGATAATCTCAGTCAATTTGACTCTTTATCAAGAACTCCTGTATAGAAAATTAGCAACATTATTATATTCTGAAGGAACAGCTAAGGTCTACAGTAACATTGAAACAGTTGTTAAATTTTCCCTTGTTGCAAGGAAGTTCATTTCTTAAAATTTGGATTATAATGCAAATATAATAATTGCATTATATTGTAACATAGTATATATTACAATGCAAATAATAGTATCTAAATTATTAATTTTTATTAATTAATCTCCTGCATTTTTCATAAGAGGTGCAATAAAGTCAGAAATTGACCATATAAAAATATCCTAAGTACACTCCATTTCTAAAAAAGTGGGAAATTATTATTTTATTTTCTGCCTCTAAATTTGAAAGCTCTGTAAAGTCTAGGAGAATTTAAAAGTTGCAAGTGTACATAGAGGATTTTAATTTAATAGATATTTTAACTCAAAAAGCTCAAGGTAGTCTAAGAACAGCACACAATGGCTATCATTGAAATAATTCAGTAGTATCTAGCATAAGGGTGAAAATGATAAAGCCAAGAAGAGTACTTCTATGTTGCTTCAAACAATAGAAAAATAATACAGATTTTCAAAGAAATGATGGAGTGCTATTGTGCTGTTAAAAAATAACAACATGGAATTTGAGATCATATGGATGGAACTAGAAAAAAATCATCCTGAGTGAGGAGACTCAGACCCAGATATACAAATGTGGTATGTACTCACTTATAAGTGGCTATTGGCTGTAAAGGATAACCATTCTACAATCCACAGACCCAAAGAACCTAAGAACAAGGAGGGCTCAAGACAGGAGGCACATGAATATTCCTAGAAATGGGAAGTAGAATAGATATCAAGGGTGGACTGGGTGCAGGTGGGGATGGGAACAGAAGGAATCAGGTTGGGAAGGATGGAGGGAGACAGTACTAGGAGAGACCCATGGGGCGCATTTCAGCAATGAGGTAGAAACTTAGTGCAATGAAATCTCCCAGGAATCTATGAAAGTGACCCTAGCTAAGAATCTTAGCCATGGGGCATATGGAGCCTGAGCTGGCCATCTCCTGTGACAAGGCCAGACTTCCAGTAGTGGGATTGGAACACCAATCCATCCACAAAACCTTAAATCTACAATTTGTCCCACCTACAAGATGTGCTGGGGTAAAAGTGGACCAGAAACTGTGGGAGTGATCAGCAATTGAGACTGATTCAGCTGGGAATCCATGGCATGAGTGAAAGCCCACTCCCGACAGGACCCATAGGCTAGATAGTCCAGAAACCAAGAACAGAGCCAAATCTGACTGTCAAAAAAAAACACAACAAGAAACATAAAAATCTCAAAAGTTAAAGAAATGATTCCTTGGTTCCTAATGATATTCTGCTATAGTCATAGATCTCTTAACTAGCACAATTGTCATCCGAAAGCCTTCATCTTTCAATTGATGGAAAAAGATGCAGAGTCCCAGAGCCAAACTTCAGGCAGAACTTGAGATATCCTGCTGAAGAGAGTGAGGGAGGATTGTAGCAGCCAGATGGGTCAAGGGCTCCACAAAAATCCCTCAGAATCAATTAACCTAGGCTCATAGGAGTTCACAGAGACTGAACCAATAACCAAGGAGCCTGCATGGGACTGACATAGACCTTCTGCATATGTGTTACTGTTGTGTAACTTGATCTTCTTGTGGGACACCTAACTGTGGGAGCAGGGCCTATTTCTGACTTTTTTTTTTTTTACAGGCTTTTGGTATTCTATTCTTCTTGCTGCATTGCCTTCTCCAGCCTTACTACGAGGGGAGGTGCCTAGTCTTACTGCAACTTGATATGCCATGTTTTGTTGATATGCATCAGCGGCCTGCCCTCTTCTTGAGAGAGATGAAGGAGTGGTTGGGTGGAAGGGGAGGGTTTGGTGAGGGACTGAGAGAAGAGGAGGGAGGGGAAACTTCATTTAGGAAGTAAAATATAATAATGAAAATATGAAGCAAAGTATTTCTAAAGAGAGCAGAGAGACTAATAAAAGGAGTTTCATTCTTTTTTATCCCAAGGATTTTAATTTCCAGGTGATTGCAACACTACACAATTTTATAACTGTATACATTATTTATCTATACACATATGCACATATATAATACATGTCTATATACATTATTTATGAATACTACACACATATGCACACTTAAACTTACCTCACATACAAATACTCCCATATAGTTACATGTATATACATTAGTATAAACACACATGCATACCTTCCTTTTCTATTAAAAAATTCAAATAATCCTGGGAAAGTTGGAGTCATTTTCTTTTGTCCCCCTTTGTTCTCAATTCATGTTACAGTATGGACTAAATGCTATGAGACATGCTTAGATGAGATGTAAAATATTCTACAATATAGCAAGGCAATTAGTTTCTGGCCCCCATCACTCCTATATATGGGCCTGGTTTAGATACAGAAATAAAAGACAAGGAGGTAGATATAAGAAAAAATTAGGAAGTATCAAATGGTGAGGAGTTTTAGAAGTTAGAGGATTTTATTATCACTATGACTGATAAGAAAAGCAAATGAATGAAATTAAAACTAGAGGGCCAACAAAAAGAATTCACAGGAAAAGCAAGAGAAACAGAAAGACAAAAGACCAGACAAATTGAAAATAAGAAGAGAATATGAGATAAAGAGAAAGTAGAGGTATTCTTCAGCAAATGTATTTAATCTGTAAGAAAAAACATGTGATATTCATTGAAGAAATACAAAATCATATTTTATTAACTCCATGCCTTTACTGGTACTGGTGGTACTGTTTTTAAGCATTATGATGAAAAGTGATAGATTGAATAATACGTCATTGGGAGTTTTGCTAATGTATAAGTTCATTTATTTCCTACAACACCAAATATAGCTTCATAATGAACTTGGAGAATTTATAATTCGTTTTCAATTCATCTGGAATCTATAAACTGTTGTTTATAGATTTCAGGCACAGCTGCCTAAAAGAACCCTTCTCTCTGCTCCCCTTCACAATGTATTACAGTATTTTTTTTTCAGCTTAGAAATCATGCAGAAACATTCAACACCATGCCTGAGGGAAACTTTTCACAACAATCTTTCCAACACAAAGCATAGAATCACAGGAAGAATTAGACTTCAAATAAATTATGATTTGATTCTGTGAATCCTGAAATAAGAAGCCAGAATATTGGGGTTTTTTATTTGTTTGTTTTGTTTTTTTGCTTGTTATTGAGAATGGGATTGTTAAGTCACGCTACTCAATGATTATTTTAAAATATAAAGATTTACTTTATCACTTTACATGGTTTGTGTGTACGTGTGTGTGTGTGTGTGTGTGTGTGTGTGTGTGTGTGTGTGTGTGTGTGTGTGCCATGATGCATAGAATCCCCTAGCACTGGACTTGCAGGTATTTGTAAGCTGCCAGACAAGGGTACTGGGAACTTGACTAGGATTCACTGCAGGAACAGTAAGAGTTCTTAATTGCTGATCGTCTCTCCAGCTATACTTCTAAGATTTTAAGTGATTTTTACCTATCTGTGGAAGCTGTGAAATTCCTGTGAGTACTTATTTGGGGAAGGTGGAATACAAATAAGATTGTGTAGGTAGAAAATTCACAAGTAGGCTTTGGAACAACTGTCTTCGAACTTTCATTGTGTTTATTAGAACCTACATTCTCTCTTTTTTCTTTAAAAATATGTAATATTGTAGATTCTTATATTATTTTTTCAAGTCCACATACAAAATAATGGCATTATTATGACATTCTTTGTCATAACAAATTGTCTTCATCTGTCCTCCATAGCTGTCTTTTGCCTCTTTTGCTGATTGCTTCCTCCCACCTTCTAAATAGCTCCGCCTTCTACTTTCTTCTCAGATGTAGACCACATCCTTCTCATTTTTAAGATCTCTTCCCCTCATAGTCTCCTTTTTATTTTGATCAGACCTTTGGACAAATACCTCTCACCCTCCCCCCCCGTGTGTGTGTGGTTGTGTGTGTTGGTCAGAGGTCAATCCAGACGTCATTTCTCAGCTGCCATTTACTTTGTTTTGAGGCAAGGTCTCCCAGTGAACCTGGAGCTCACTGCTAGCTTGCCGGAGAACCCCAGGTATTTACCTATTTCTTTATCTCCAGTGCTGGAATTACAAGTTTGGGTGACACCACATTCAATTTTTTAATGTGAGTTCTGGGAATTTAACTCAAGTCTTCATGCTTGCATAACAAGAATTTTACAAAAAGAGACTTCTCCCCAGCTCCTCTAATTCTTGTATATATTTTGTACTATTTTCCTTTCTGGAATTGACTTATTTCATTTAACATAATGATTTCCAATTGCATCCACCTAACTGAAAATATTTTTCCACTAGTTTTTACCTATGGCTTTGTAAAATTTCATTGTGTATATGCACCACTTCTTTTTATCCATTCATCTGCTCATGGACATCTAGGAAATTTCTATCTCTTACCTCATATAAATAGCCAATGAGTGAGTATGGAAGTTCACATCTCTCTTATTTTAGAATCTTTTAAATGGTAGCCCTATTTTCTGTTTTAAAAGGAAGCTTTGTACTGACATATAGTTGCTGAAGCATTTTACATTTTCACCATCAGAGTATGTATAAGGAATCTACTTCCCCTCTTTGCTCACATCCTTGTCAGTATCTATGGTCTTGTGTTTTGCTTTTGATGGCCATTCAGACTGTGGGGAGGCTATCAAAGCAGTGTTAATTTGTATTTTTTGACTGCTCAAGAATTTGAAAGTAAAAAAATCAAACATTTATTGTTCATTTGTAATTATTCTTTCAAGAACTGCCTATTGACTTCATTGGCCCATTTATTGAATGCTTAGTCTATTCCTATTGTCATGAGTTCCTTGCTTATGTTGTTTTGTAATTTTAGACTTGATATCTGTTCCTATTGTATACAGTTTTGTATTGGGTTTGGATTGCTCTTGCTTAGACAAAATGTGCAGATGATGGGGAAACTTTATTAGCCAATTATCTTTAAAAGATGGATTCAAGTTAAGGCGTGGTTTTCTGAGAACTGGGAGAAAAAAATGGGCTCAGGACCCAGGTGCACTCTCTGTGTGATTCCCGCGGGGCACAACTGAGCTTAGAGTTCTCGTTCCTGTTTTGTGAGTTTTCCCCTTATAATAAATAAAAATATAATTGTTTTATCCTTTAGCTAGCCTGATTATTTCCTGAATTGAGCTAATTTCTACAAGTGTATGTGCTTGAGTGTGTTGACAGGTGTGCAGATGCCAGAGATCATTAATCAGGAGCCATCCTCCTTGTTTTTGAGATAGGGTCTTTCACTGGGGACTGGGACTTACTAATTGAATAGGTTAGCCTGGCTAGCCAGAGAACCCCTGTTATCCACTTGTCTCTGATCTCCCAGCACTGGCAATGTAAGCACATGTTGGCACACCTGGCCTGAAATCAGGTCCTGTGCTTGCGTGACAAATCCTTTATTGACTGAGTTATTTACATAGCATTGCCATTTGAATTATCTGTGTAGAGAAAAACTACTGGAGCAGACTGTATACCGAGGTCATAATATTCAAGTTTTGTCAAGAACTATGGTTAAGAAATAGTTGACTAAGTTGTATGGCAATGTGAAAATATAGATTTAGGTAACTAGGATAAGAATATGTGTAAGATAGTTCCATTAACATTTTTATTATTACCTGAAGAAGTGCATTATTAATTCACTCCTATACAATGCTGCTTAAAACATCACTGTCTTCTTGTTAAGTAAAGAGGATGTAAGATAAATGCAAAAGAATGTAATAAATGCAAAATTACAAAGGTGCATTTCTAAAATGCTGAGCTTGCAAATGGGCGGTAGGTGCAGTTTAGTTTCAAATACAAATATAAAATTTGCAAAATACAAATTTAATAACAACTGTCAGTTTGCATACTAAAACCTGTTCATCAATGAAATAAAAAAATTAGATATCCATCTGCCTTGATAATGTTTACCATGAATTTCATCATTCCAAGTCAAGCACAATGTATTCTGATAAAAATTTTGTGCGCTGTCATTGGAGGAAGATAGAACTGAGTGCAGGGTGCTTTTACATATTTGAGTATGTGCACCTGTACATCTAACTGTGTTTGTGTCTTAAGTTTAAGATGTGAAAATAATAATATAAATAATCAAAATATATGCATTTTGTTAACTAAAAGATATACACATTTACACACACACACACACACACAAATGCACATTCCCTATTATTTGCATGGAATATGTTCTAAGACTTCCAGTGAAACAGTGGATATTTCTGAACCATATTTATTTTCTGTTATATACATATCTACCATAAAATATATTGTACAAATTAGAGATTGTATTAGACAAATAATAAAATGAATATTATAACAATATACTGTAACAAAGGTTATATGAATATGGTCTCCCTTGCACTTTCTCACAATATCTAGGTATTGCCCTACTTGTGGTGATTTGATGTGATAAAATGTTTCTGTGATGATGTGAAGAGAAGCGAATGACATAAAATCAGTCTGTTCTCTGTTTTTGAACACAAATACTGTGACATTGCAATAACTCATCTTGTAACTGACATGGTTACTAAATTGACATGGGATTCCCCTCTGTATGCTGTGAATACCATTGGTTAATAAAGAAACTGGCTTGGCCTGATAGGGTAGAACAAAGATAGGTGGGGAAAACTAAACTGAATGCTGGGAGAAAGAAGGGCAGAGTCAGGGAGAAGCCATGGAGATGTCAGAGGAGACAGATGTCAGTTGCCAGCGAGAACCTTGCTGGTAAGCCAATGAGTCTCGTGGTAAAATAAAAAATAATGGAAATGGGGCAAAACTAGATGAAAGAGCTAGCTAGTAATACACTTAAGAGATTGCCCAAGCAGTGATTTAAATAATATTGTTTCTGTGTGATTATTTCCGGAATCTGTGCAGCCAGGAAACGAACAAGCAGCCTCCCTACAACACTAGATGATCAATGAACAGAATAAATAGTATGGGTACACTGGACAAAGAGATAATTCACATCCTGTGTGGGAAAGAACCAGAAGTAACAAAATTTTGTGAAACTTCTCTGATATTTTATCATGTACAATATAATACTAGGTTATTGTTTGTTTCTTGAACTTTCTGTTTACTACTTATAGAATATAGCTGTTCATGGACAGCAAACTGTAGAACCTGAAACCATGGAAGAAGACAGACTGTTATATTAATGTACAGGCATATCCTTAATACTTATTCTACATAAATAACAGTAGTTTCAATAACTGATTTTCTATTTATTTTTTCAGTTTTTCAAGACAGTGTTTCTATGTGTATCCTCAGCTGTCCTGGAACTTGCTCGGTAGATCAGGATGGTCTTGAACTCACTGAGATCCACCTGCCTCTGCCTCC
The DNA here is from genome assembly GCA_004026605.1 of Ondatra zibethicus. Classification (NCBI taxonomy): domain Eukaryota; kingdom Metazoa; phylum Chordata; class Mammalia; order Rodentia; family Cricetidae; genus Ondatra; species Ondatra zibethicus. Next base: position 40,719 of record PVIU01010324.1, on the reverse strand, counting down.
CAAGTGCTGGGCTTAAAGGTGCGCAGCATCACTACCCAGCTTACTTTCCAAAGCTTTGCAATTATGCAGATTTAATGAAAAATTGCATTTTAGGTTTTGAGAGCTGGACAAGGCCATGTCCAGAAAAAAATTTTCTTTGCACAGAAACATAAATTAATAAAAATTAACAGATTTTGAATTCTGTCTCTTCACCAAGGATAGCAATGTAAGAGAGTAGTTTGCCTTGTAGTTTTGAACAGTAGCAGCATGTCATGATTACAGTCAGCCATATAATAAAAACAGTGCTTTACTTTTGAGTAGCCTATTGGTAGGTGGTAACACTGTGGAACATGGTCATAGCTGGAGTCACATGATTTTTGAAGGCTAAATATTCCCATAGGCTATTCCTGTTACTATCTTCTTTGCTTCTTGGTTGCCATGCAGTGAGCATCCCTGCTCCCACCTATCCTCTCCCATGATCTTCTGGGCCTCACTGCAGGCCCAGAGGCTAGAGATCTAGCTAACTACAGACTAAAAGCTCTGAAGCCACAAATCCAAATAAATCAGCTCATCTTTTAGATTATTTCTCTTAGCTCTTTGTGATAAAAAGCCATCTAGAATAAGTGTAGAGTCACTTTCCTAAGATCAGTAAAGCAACCATGTCACTCTTCAGAGATGTTTGTATATTCCAATACACTGCATAGAAAGATTAGACCATGATTTTTTCAGAGCTTACCCTGTCACCAAGTGGGATTTTGTGTGTAGACTTATCTTTTTCTACAAACTTCTTTCTTTCCTTCTTCAATCAGATTTTCTTTGTTCTAAAATTTTTGACTCCCTGACTAACACAAGTGCCTGTAATTATTTTCTACAGCCTAAGATTTTTTAGCTATTGGGTAGAAGTAGAACTCTGTACACTGTCACCTACTGCATCAACCATTTTGTATATAGAATTAAAGTTAAAAGCAAACTTAGAATTTAAACTTACAATATTTTCCATGCTCATTATTTAATAAATAATTGTATATCAAGTACTGTAAACTGATGAACTTTGAAAGTTATTCTCAGTTTTTATTTTGGAAAGAAATCAGTAATAAAGAGATGGGACAGTGCAATTGAACGAGAAATCTTTTCTGCAAAGCAAACTTGCCCAAGCTAATAGCAATACTTTTAGTGGGATAAATATTATTCATGGAAAACTGGAAATGAAACCCCACTGTCCTACTCTCCAAGTATACTAAGTTTGATCAAAAGACAAAACATAGTTACACTCACATAAACATATAGGTTTTATTCTTTTATGTTTTACATTTATGTCTGTGATCTATTTTGAATTAATATTTAAATAAATCATGAAGTTTATTTTGTTTTTCTGTGTGGATATCTACTTAGTCCATCACCATTATTTTCTAGAATTTGTGTTCTCAAAAAAAGACTGGCTGTCTGCAGTCTTTGGCTTAATCATTAAGAATACATTTTATTTTATTTTGTTTTGTTTTATTTTGGTTTTCGAGACAGGGTCTTTCAGTACCTATGGAGCCAGTCCTGAAACTCACTCTGTAGACCAGGCTGGCCTTGAACTCACGGAATTCCACCTGATTGTGTCTCACAAGTGCTCGGATTTAAAGGCATGTGTCACCACCACCTGACTTTATTTCTACTTTAGTATTTAGAGAAATAACATAACTTTAAGGCAATAGCTATCATGGACTGTATTATTTCTGTCAAATGAGACATAGTAATCAAATGCCTCTCTTTATTCTGATTCCCATGCAATTTAAGGATTCATAAGACATTTGCAATTTAGTAAGCTATGTGGTGCCCCAATTATACTCAAAATGAATAACTAGAGAAGAAATAGAGAAATAGAGGTATTACTGGTTATTTTTAATATTGTACTTTAGGTCAATTTTTATTGCCATTTGACAATTAAGAAGAATATTAGATTACTAATATTGAGATTGACATACTGCCTACTGTACTAAGGAATAGAAGTAGAGAGTAATCAGAGAGATGACTCAAATATGGGGACTCTTCAGGGGAGGGGTAGAAACCTAGTACTATGAAAACTCCCAGGAATTTATGAGGGTGGTCCTAGTGAAAACTTCTAGCAATGGGGGATACTGACCATCTTGTGTATCTAGGCAGGTCTTCCAGGGGAGGACTTGGGACACCAATCCAGGCACAAAACTTTTGACCTACAATTTGTCCTTCCTGCAAGATGTGCTGGGTAAAGGTGGTGCAGAACTTGTGACAATGTCCAACCAATGTTTGGTCCAACTTAAGTCCCATGTCATGAGAGGAAGTCCATGCTTGACACTGTCTGGAGTACCAGGAACAGAGGCTAGATAGCCCAGAGAACTAGGATAAAACCAAACACGTCTGGAATAAAAAGTAGTCAATGAAATAATTCATAATGATATTCTGCTATACCCATAGATTGGAGCCTCACATAATCATCATCAGATAGGCTTCATCGCGTCCCTGATGAGAGTAGATGTACAGATCCCCAGATGAACATTAGGCACAGCTCAGGAATCCTGCAGAAGCGGCACAGGAAAATTGTAGGAGCCAGAGGCTTAGGAGGATATCACAATAAAATGGCCCACAGAATCAACTAAACAGGGCTTACAGAGACTAAATCTACAATCAAGGAGATGGTATGAGTTTGATGTAGGTCCTCTGCATATATGTTACAGTTATGTACACTAGTGTTCTTGTGGGACAACTAAACTGTAGGAATAGGTATGTCTCTGACTCCTTAGCCTACTTTTGGAACCCTTGTCTTCCTACTGGGTTGCCACATCCAGCCTTAATATGAGGGTTTGTTTCTAGTCTTATTTTAACTTGTTATGCTATGTTTCATGGATATCCTTGGAAGTCCAGCCCTTTGCTGAAGGGAAATAGAGGAGGCATAGATCTGTGAGGAGAGGAGGGAGGAAACTGTGCTTGGGATGAAATACATGAGAGAAGAAGAAATTTAAAAAAGGAAAAGAAAAGGAAAAGACTTAGATGGCATTTGCCAAATTTAAAAAGCTGTATAGACAGACAGTACTTAATAGAGCCAAATGTTTTGTAGGAATGGCGTCTCTTTAAATTTAGCCAGACACATTTTATTTAGAGAAACAAAAATAGTTTTGCTATAGAAAAACTTAAAATTTATAGCCATTGTTAAATCCCCAGTTGTATATTTCTTCACAGTTCAATCCATTACTGAAAAAATAAATGTCACATGATAGTGATAGTTGTTATAGAAGGGAATATATATATTTTAAAATTTTTCAGTGTAGGAAAATACAGATTTTGCAGAACAAAATCATTATCTGTATTTATCTAGAAGTTTGTTTCTGTTACATATTTCTGGTTCTTATGTTTAGCATCTTATCTTTCCACTATATTAATATCCTACTTTGTAAAACTGTTGTAAGCATAAAAATTAGTTATTAGAGGTTCAAATAGTCACATATCAGCCACTTCACATTGTTTAACATTTATACATTAGATATACACGTTAATATTGAGTGATAAATGGTTTTCAATATATATATATAAATTTTCAGTATTTAAAATATATTCAAAAGCAGATACATGCACATTTATTTAACACATTTTAATGACTGTTTTTCTTTAGGAAATAAGCAATTGGCTTATATTCCATCCCCAATCTAATGTTTCCCTATTTTACACACATGTAATCTACAAAACTTTCCTAATTAATTATGCTGGTTTAATATGCATTGTTGTTATATTCTAAATGCTTTTTGTTTTCTTAAGTTTTTATTTCAAAGTCTAATCCCTGTTGTATTTGAAGAATAGTGTTAGGAAGGGAAATCTTTTGGAGGTTATTAGGTCATCATGAATGAAATTAGTACATGTATAATAAAGGCTGACAGAGAACTCAGTCTTTTCCACAAGATGAGTACACAGGGAAAAGATTCCATTTCTGGAATAGGAAATGAGTATTAAAAGAACTGAGTTTGCCAAAGTTTTGAACTTCCCACACTCCAAATCAGTAAGTAGTAATTTCTGTCATTTATCAGTTGCCCAGTCTGAGGCATGTTGTTTTAGAAGCCCTGAATTATGAAGCCCAAGTTGCTATTCCTTTTTATAAAGTTTTTTTTTTTAAGATAAGGTTTCTCTGTAGCTCTGGTTGTCCTAGAACTCACTCTGTAGTCCAGGCAGGGCTTGAACTCAGAGATCTATCTGTCTCTGCCTCTTGAATGGCTGTGATTAAAGGAATGTAACCATCGCCACCACCACCTGGCCCTAAGTTGCTATACAATTATAGTTATTTCAGAGAAAAAATGGAAAAATGCCAAATATCAGCTCTCCTATAATAACAAAAAGAAAGACTTTCATAAATATAATGTACTGATAAGTCTAGGATATAATTCTGCCTCTTGTCTTCACTCGGTGCTCAAAATGTATGTTTATGAAAAATGTTTAGTGAAAGAGGAAAAGATTCAATCATCCTCATCATGCTCTGAATTTCTGTAGTATTTATCTGTCAATATTTCTTGGAATTTACCTTGTATATGTATCACAGTTACATATATGAGGAAATTGAGCAGCAGTGTTATCCCATCATCAGCACGACCACCACCATTACATTTATTATCATGGTCATTTACAAGGTTCAGATCATTCCAAAAACAATTCCAATAAGGAAACAGGAGTTCAACTCACATAAAAATGAGATGGAAAATTTCTTCTATTAAAATTTGACAAATGAGCTTGAAGTGATGACTCAGTGATTAAGAGCACTTACGAGCACGTTCTGCTCTTCCAGAGAACCTGGGTTTAATTCCCAGCACTCATGTGGCAGATACAACTCTCTGGATCTGAAGATACAGGGGATTAAATGCCTCTTCTGGTACCAGGTTTCTAAATGTACCATACACTATGCATGTAGTGCATCAAGATACACACCAATTCACATAACACGAAGTAAAATTTAAACAAAATGAGTTTACCTCAGTATATTTTACCTTATGGTATCTCTATCAAGGTTAAGATATAACATTCCTTAAATAGAGGCCCTCCATGAACAAGAGTTTGCCTCAAGAAAGGGGAAAATTGGATTATTTATATGTTTTACCACAGGCAAACATGATGAGTTGTACTTTTAAATGTGTAGATGAGAGGCAAGAATATTACCCATGTGCAATTAAAAGAAAATCCACTCATATACATGGCAGCATTAGGAAACCTGTAGTGCCTGTTGTAATGTTCTATAATAATGAAAATAGTCAGTCAGGGCAGTAAAAGGAACCAGGCACCTTGTTTTTTCTACATTCCCAATTGTACTTTTTCTCTGATCTAGGTTGTACTAAAAAGTGACCTGATTGTGATGACATGATAGATACAGGTAATAGTAATGTGATAAATCCTATAACATTCCAGCAGTGATTTGTGTTCTCTCTCACACACAGTTTCTAGCCTGTAATATATTTTATTTTATTGTCATGCTAGGGGAAATGGCCACAGGAATAGGAGAAAGATCATTGGAGGTTAAAACATTAGAAGGAAATATAAAATATTTTCAACAGGCATGCCATTTTCCACTAAGCACTGCCAGGTTCTTTAGAGTAGTTATTCCTCGTTAATCATCAAGTTCCCATTTTATAGCATTTGCCTCTACGTGGCATTTTCCTGTTAAGAACTTACTAATGAATTATACTTAAGTAGTAAGAATGTAATGAAAGGTAAAGCAACAAAACAGTAAAAATAAAGAATAAGCATAGCTTGATGTATAAACTGCTCTAATATAAATTATTATAACTATGCAGTTATGAGAAAATGTTTCAATATAAATACATGTTAACTTAGGAGACAGTTTTTCAATGAAAGAAGATATTGTGGATATATCCGAGTTGATTCAATTTTTATGATGATTTTAAGTAGATTTTTCTCTCAAGTTGTGATCTCAGATAAGACAATTTCATCAAGATTTTTCTTAACACAATAATACTTTATAATTTTCCTGAATTTATCACTGTCGTGTTAAAGCCAGTAAAATAAAATATTATGTTTTCCTACAGAGAAACCCTGTCTTGAAAAACCAAAAATAAATAAATAAATAAAAAGTATTATGTTTTCTTGTGTTGTGATTACTCAGAAAGAGTGATTGAGAAAACTATTTGATTTTAAATAACTTATATCTCAGGTGATCTCAGGAATTGTAGTTAAAAAATGGTAAATAAAACAGTGAGAAAAAAAGGCAGTAAAGAATCAGTTCATGGGCAGGTTGTTGCTGTGAGCAACTGAGGCTCAACATCATATGATATCTCTAGGACATCCTATACTTATTCCCTGGGGACAAGAAAGATTGGACATTGATTATTCTCTTCTGTAATGGGCCAAGAATCTTTTCTGATGCAATTAATTAATTAATTCAATATTGTTTTCTAGTGGACTGAATTTTTGTGGATATAGCATTTTGCATCCTTCAAGGTAAGTCTCACTTTATGTATGAATAAGATTAGGGAAAAGGGATCACCTGAAACCCACCAAATTTATCTTCATGCACAATATTTTATTTTTATTCCCTACTAATGGCATCCCACATTGACTGACACCATCATACATACTTAAACAGTTCTGAAGAGAATCCAAATGATAATGTTATTTCACTTTTTCCACATGCTTTGAAATTTATTGTCCATGTTTGCCACAGTGTAATTTACCAAGGATTTCCCTTAATTTATTGGGTAGCACAGATGAATATCAATATCACATTAGTTTATACACCATAAAAGGGAAACTTATAAATTGAATGTTTCTTTAATACACAATTATAGTTGAGTTTAACCCCACACGTGATTGCTGTTTTGTCTCCCACATTTCTTTCCATTTTGGTCCTTATTATACCTAAGGCCAATATGTTTATTCATAAAATACTTAAAAATTACTGCCATGCTTAATGTGTTAAGAAATATAGTCAGGGTGATTTAATTTTGAATAATAAAATGTATCATTTGTTTTAATAGTATCACAAAGTATATTAAGACTTAAGGGAAAATCTGAATTCTCTCAGGCTCAATGTACTTTTTAAACACAGGGTAGTTAATTTCACTGTCTATGAGAAGAACTATATATAATGTCAGTAAAGAATTCAAATTTTTGTGAAAAGCATCAAAATAAATAATTAAATAAAAATAACTCCTGGCATATGACTTTCTGACACAGAGATTAGCGATTTTAAAGTATGGATACATTTCAGAAGCAATTTGTTATACCCTTATATTCATCATACCGTTATATTCATTATACCTTATATTTGTTATACCCTTATGTATCTTAGAGGTTTTCTTTCCTTAGAGAAGAGATTGGAGATTATAAAATAGTGAATCTGTTCATGTCTTCATTAAGTTCCCATGGCACAGCTGTGCATTAGACCACTTAGGTATTAACATGTCATAACATTTGGGGTCTCAGGGTACCTGTAAAGTTGTAGAATGTTCAGAGTGGACCACAAGATTAGGCTCTAACCAGTCATACATTTGTTCTGCTTTCCTATTGCTGCTGCCGTTCATCCTTTCTTGGTAAATCAGAACTCCTTCAGAATGTAGTTCTCATTTTCTTGGGGGGAGATTAAATTAAGGGTGAAAATATAGTAGTAAATTTACTTCCGCTTTACTTAGAATAATCATTTTATACACCATAATTTGGCAACTTTCACATACCATCATTTCCTGTCAGTGAGAAAGAAGATGAAAGAGAAAGAGAGAGTGAGAAAGAGATAGAGAGAATACAATATGTCTGTTGCACTCCTGACCTCACAGTCACTGCGGATAACCAAAGAAGAACTTCACAAGATTACATAAGATTGTCCTGCAGACATCCAATCATGGATAACAGAATAAGAGGGGGGCTCTTGAGGCCTTCACTCCTTTTGAGGAGCTATAGCTAGTTAATGGTTATTGTTGCTGGGGGAAGTGGGAGTCAGATTCCACAATAGTATTCCCACTAGTAAATTGCCCTTGCAAGTAAGGTTTGGCTGAAAGAGATGAGCCTAGCGGCTTTGTGAAATACAATCCAGAGAGAAATTAGACTAGACTATATAGGAAACTAGACCTGTTAGTTAAGAAAAATTTAATATAAAATGATAGGAATTAGCCATGTGTTATCTATTAAAGAACATCTTCAAATATCCTTTGATTGAATCTCATCTTTCATACCTCACTTGGTTCTTACGTGAGTGAAAGAAACATGAAATTATTTTAATTGTAAAACTCCTTATCCTGTAGGAACTAACATTATCAAATGCTTATGAATTAGAGCCTTTTAGTTTATCAATATAATTATTATTTTAAAATGTACTTCTTTTCAGAGAAAATAACATGTGACATAACTCATATGGGTTCAAATTTCTAGATGGGAGAACTATGGTCTATTTTGCTGGGAAGGTATGACAAGAGGCCTTTCCTATTTTGTAGCAAAGGCCCGAAAGCAAGGAACAGGAATCATGCTGTTTCTCAGGCATCTAAGGAAAGCATCTTAAATGAGTGGCCAGGAATTAAAATTCTATGATTAAAGAATGACAATATATGTTTCTGTATAGAATCAAGGTCAGAGTTTATGATAGATTTGCCTCTACCACAAAAATTCAGTTGCTATCTACTTTTTGGTATGAATTTTCCTATCAGTATTTAGGTTGTGTATGAAGAAGAATTTACTATCAATGCTTTAGATTAATTAATAAAATTGAATAAAAATTAGAGCCAAAAAGTTGTTTCTCTGTTTACCATCTTGAAAAAATGGCTAATGTGCTAAGAGAAAGGGCATACCCAGGAGACAGCTAAGGCAGGTCATAGTATAAATCTTTGTCACTACATCTGTTTCCTTCAGTTGCCTAATTATCACAGTAGGTAGTATGTCAATTTCATACATCTGTTTCCTTCCACGTGGGAGACACAGATTGTACAATAAAGGAGATGTCAAAATTCTGATAAATCTGGTTCAAATTCTAGCTGGCTATAAGTATATCAACTCTCTAAGGCTTAGGTTCTAGTAGAATGTGTGTGTGTGTGTGTGTGTGTACACACACACACACACACACACACACATACACATATATATCCAGTTTGGGGGTTTAATCTAAGAAATAGATAAAAATAATTCATGAAAGTTTTTTAGTACTGCACCTAGAATATAATCATTCAGCAAATGGTGTGTATTTTCATATTAGTAATTGTCCTTCAAAATGTAAATTTCTTTTCACTTAAAGACAAATACTATAAAATTGTCTTTCTTTTTTGTTCACTTAGAGTTACTGGAATTTTTAAAATCATAACCAAATTTAGGATAGAAGCTTAGAAGCAACAACAGTGACTATAAGAAGCAGATTATAACAAGAAAGCTGTGGGGGCGTGTTGTAGCATGTGTTTAATCCCAGCACTCGGGAGTCAAAGCAGGCATATCTCCATGAATTCCAAGCCTGTCTGGTCTACATAGTGAGTTACAGAACAGTCAGAACTACAAAGTGAGAAATTGTCAAAAACAAACAAGCACAAAAACAGAAAAATAAAAACCCAATAAAGCTATAGCAAAGAAAATGTAAAACTTGATGTGAAAAGTGAAACACATGTTTAAATATTGTATGGTCATGGAATACAAATGCTGACTAGCTAGAGACATTTTATTAATAGTATCAATAAAATTAATTATGTATTATTGCACATTTATTATCATAATTATATTATGGTTTTCTTTAGCCTCCTCAGGTACACAAAGATTTTGGGGCCCAGGTTAGTAAAACTCAGGAAGCATGTGATTAAACAGAGAAACAAACCCTTTTAATTATCAGATTTGTGGCATTTTCCCCTGTAGTTTCTTTATCTATCAAACTAAAAATAAAACTTATACCGTTTAGCACTTCTGAGATATGAAAATACAAGATAATACAGACTTTTTTGCTTAAATGTTTGCAAAAGTAATAGTTAAAACAGAATCCATAACTTAAAAAAGTATACTTTTATATATGATAAATAAAAGAGTATCTCAGTAAAAAAAAGGGGGGGCATGCATTGGGCAGGCTATGTAGGTAAAAGCTCTGCAAGTGTAAAGAACTGTTCAGATCCCAGAACCCACGTAAATGCTTAAGTAACCTAAGTGTCTTACTAGTGCGTCTACAGGAAGATAGTATGTAGAGATAAGCACTCAGGGCAGACAGCCTGTTGGTGTGTATAGTGAAAAACAACAGAGAGACACTGTCTGAAACAAGGTAGAAAAGACCTTCACATGTTTCATAAATACCAATACACACACACTGAAAAAAAAGAAAGAATGGGCATGTGACTACAATAGCCTCTATACTAAATATTATACTCAAATTCAAACACATGAAAAGATTCTCAAACTCATTAATCATAATACACAATGCAAATAGAAACCCCAATTCAGTACCATAACACAATATCCAGAACATAAAAAGTTAAGCACTAATAATACTAAGCACAAGAAATTCCATTTACAATGTTCTTAGAATGATTGTGCTTTAGGAAATTTGTTTACATAATTTGGGAAATTGCTTGACATTATCATCTAGAGGTGATTATGTGACTTTCTATGATGTAGCATTTTTATTGTTGGCATCCACATAAGAAAGTAGGAGCACCCATGCAAAAGAATTATAGGTTGATCAGAGTGGCTTTTTAAAAAGACTTTCCCAAAGATGCGATCCAAGTGCTCATCCAGCATACATAAGTAATTTCTATTATATTTGTACAAAGGCACATCAAACAGAGCCAATAGCGAATGCAAGACAACTAAAACACATACATGTACACGGAAAAAAATCTGTCATATACTCAGGTCCTCATAAAATTAGAGAAAGAGTCTGTCTGAATCTATATGTGTTCGAAGTCCATATGATGTCTTTTGGGGAAGAGTATTGACTGAGGTAAGGTAAAATTGGGGTTTTCACATGCTGGCAATATTCTTCTCTTGACCTTGGTAATTGTGGACGTTTGTTCACTGAAAAAATATACTTATTGATTATACTACATAGAGGTGTATGTAAAGTTAAGAAAAACATTTTAAAAAGCTTAAAAGAAGTTTTATTCGTTCATCACAAAGGCAAATAATTCCATTAATGAATGTTTGGAATTTTTCCTTATCTTATTCTGTATCTAACCTACTTCAGTGAATCATAGATTGATAATAATAGAGTCATCTGATATGAAGATACAATGAGATCTACTTGGGGAGAGGGGAGGAGAGGCAAATGAGGGTAATACATGGTAAAAATTTGGAGAATCAAGTACACAACCCATTTTACACCAATTGAAAATAAATAAAAAAGAAATATAAGCATGCACATGAACATTAACATGCATTACATGTGGGGGGAAAGGGATAGAAGGAGTGAAAATACAGAAGAAAATATGAGACAGAGTTGTTAGAGACAATTTGTTCAAAGAAGTTCTGTTTGTGAGAACCTATTCTAGAACTAACCTAGAATATACTGCTTATCATACATTCCAAATTAAAATGCAAATTGTGTTTAAGTTTTCCCCAGGAGGAGTTGTATCTGAAGCTGAAATCCACTTAACCTGGGCCATAAAATTATAAAACTATAGCCTGTCAAATCTTTTTCATGTCACATGTATGTAGCAACAGGCTTATCATGTAGATGATGTCATCCCTTTTTTATAATCACTCATGCTATGATGGATTTAACTATAAAAATAATAAGGTATTTTCAGCTAGCTTTTAATTAAAACAGCAAGTTAAACAAATGTAAAAATCTCTCTAAATATAGCATTGGAAAACGTTTCCAGGGATAAACGCACAATATACCCAACAGAAGGAAACATACTATTTTCCTTTCCTCCTTGGAGAAACTGTGTAGGCCTATAAACATTGTACATATAAAGCTACTTAACTGATATGACTGACTTGTAACAGTTCATTCCTCTCCTTCTAGGTTTGATGCTAGAGAAGCTGAGCAGTAGCTGTTAGGCAAGTTTCTTTTCTGCTCATGTGGCCCTTCAAATTTGTCATTTCTCCCTTTACTTTGAATTATAGTTTTTCATCAGATTTGCTCTTTTTCCTTTCAGTTCCTAATTTGTCCTTTGATGGACTCAAAAGTTTTACAGTATAGCTGAAACTAGCAACCCAGGAAGCTCCTGGCTAAGCTTGCTTTTTCTGTCTGGATCTGCAGCTGCTGTTGCTCCCTGGCCAGCTGTCACTATAGATATTTCCCCCTTTTTATCGACATAAAGCACATTCAACTGTAAATCCTCAGGGACTGTAGCTTAGTCCTCTTGCTCTAGCACCAAGTCTCATTGCTAGAATTTACCAACAAACATATGGTAGATAATTAGAAGGGCAGCAGAATCAGCCTGTCACTTGAATCGGTGTGATCTAATCATGCTCTAGGTCACCCAATGGAGAAATATCCTCTGTTCGGTGTTACCATGGCCACCAGAGGACCCCTGTGAGTGGATAGGCAGCCACAGAGAGAGCCCTGTACCTACCCTAAAACCCACAAAGCATCGGGTTAGCATTAGTGTCACCTTCCACAATCTACTTTATTGTTGTTGGATAATTCTACCTGTAACATGCAATAAGAAATTATCTGATAGTGAGAAGAGAATGAGAAGTCTTCACAATGTCTGATCCCGAGAGTGTTGCTAATGAGCGACAGCAAGGACCTATCAGAAAGGAATAACACTGGCAAGTTTATTAACCCCACTGTTCTTCTTACTCTTTTAAATTTAGAAATCTGTCACCAGATAGGTAAGTAATACTTACCTTTTGGAACACTTGTATCTTTTACCTTCAAGTCTATATGGAGAGTTTTTTACTGCCCAGATGTGTAGATCAGCCATTTTCCACCCTCTCTATAGAATGCTGCTCCTACCATCTTATTTTCTTCATTACCTGTTGCTATTGTATATGCTATCATTTTACTCATTTTTTCTTCCTTGTATTTGCCTTTTTTGTTATATCCCCAAATTCTAGCAAAATAGTTTGTGGTGGCTATTTGTGTTACTTCTAAGCTAAGCTCAGTAGTTAAGCTGAAGTTGAGCTTACAATAGTAGTGCATGTATTTAGTGCTTAAAAGTATACTATCAAGCTGGGCTGTGATGGCACATGCCTTTAACCCCAGCATTAAGGAGACAGAGACAGGAGGATCTCTGTGAATTCGAGTCCAGCGTGGTCTACAAAGCAAGTTACAGGACAGGCTCCAAAGCTACAGAGAAACCCTGCCTCAAAAAACCAAAAAAGTATACTATCTGCAGAAATCATGTTACATATGGGAATTAATAATACCTATAGGTTAAAAATGTGTGACGTTGAAAAGAACATTTTCCTTGAAAGTGATTACATCTTCAAATTACACACTGTCACTTAAACATTTTAGTTAACTAGTTTTTAAAGATTTATTTTAAAGTCAGCGTGAACAAGTTTGGAAGATATCATCTCATCTTTTATTAGTATCTACACAGACTTGATTAAGTTTGTGAAAAGTTATCTGCACAGAGCATCTATAAATCTCTTCAGATCAGAACACAAACAACGAAAGGACTTGGGTCAGTTAGTTTAAAGCTTTGAAAGCTGTAGCATACCAGTAATAAATACGAAGTAAGTATCTGCTACTTTGATCATAAACATTATGACTTGGAATGTAATTTCGTTCAACCACTAAAGTATTAATTTTTCCTCATCAAACTATTAATTTTATCAGTTTACAATGATGGTATTGCTTATTTGCCTTGACGAAAAAGTGTTATCAGTGTATCAGGACATCATAAATAATCAATGTTAACACTAAAACTATGAGCAAGAGATTCATTTTCAAGTGTATATATATATATATACATACATATATATATAATATGCATGTATATAATCTAAAGGTAAGAAGCTATATTTGTCTCCATATTTTCTAATTAGAAAGTAAGGTAATGAAAAAGTAAAGCAATTGGAAAGCCAATTAATCAATTACTTTCAAACTTCTATGGGGTGTTGTTTTTTTAATTTGCCTTATGTTTTGGTGGTACTAAAGATGTTCCCTTGGGCCTCACATGTTTGGCAAGCACTATATCACTGACTAACAACCTATAGTTCCTTTTGAATATTTCAGTAAGAGAAAATAAAGCAGCCAAAACTTTGTACACTGGAAACATGCTCAGTTTTCAGGTAAACACTAGTTTTAACATACTTGCCCCCATTCTTTAGCAGAAATAGACCCAAAAGGAATACACTGAAGAGGCACTGGGTTTTCATAAGTCCATGAGATGCCTAGTGACTGAGAAATTCCAACTAGTGTCCAATCCTCTAACCCAGGGAACCAAGAAAGAGGCAGTCTCTTCAAAGATCAAGATCTCTGGTAACAGTAACAGCAACATTGCCAGAGGTACAACCTTTCTGTTATCAATTTCAGGCAAGAAGAAACCATCTTTCCTAAATTACAGAAAGCAAGTCTACTAAGAGAAATATCTCTGTGACTTCTGTTACATAGGTTTAAATGGATGTTGAAAATAACACTTTAAAAATGCTTACAAAAATACCACTTTACCATATTTTTGTTGTTACTGCCTTTTGAGATGAATTAAGAGGTGAAGAAATTGCTTTCATACACATACAAAACTACTCCCTGTGACAACTTTTTTTTTTATCAATTGACTTGTTTGCGTTTCTCCAACTTCATCCTTTTCCTCTGTGAGTTTCCTTCATTGCTCCATATTCCAAAGCCATAGGAAAAATTTCCCTCAGACCCTTAAAGCCTTGTGTCTGTTACCATAGAGACAGGCATCACAAGATAGCTGTTTGTAACAGTCTCATGGAAATAAAACAAAAATCCTAAGGGTTTTACAGGAATTTTCAGTGTTACTTGTAAAAGAAGTGATGCTTCCTAGAAAAAAACATTGGGATTTTAGTTTTAAAAAGGAGAAGTATAAAGATGATGATGTGATAAATGTACATTATATTTATGTTTATAATCTAACTCTAAAATACCCTGTGAATTGAAAATCCTTTCCTTATTGACCTAAGTTCAGGAAAAAATATTTCATGAATATTTCATTGCTAACTTTTAATTCTAGCATGTCTTACAATCAATGTCACCTGTCCTCTTAAAATGCTGTGCATTTATTTTTATCTTGAAAATCTTTGATCACTCCTACAACATATTTGGTCAAGAAGAATATTTTCACCATTTTATAATAGTAAATGAACTCCAGAACTTGAAAATATAAAAATCTTAGCACATTTATAGGTTTTAGAAGCAAAAAAGGGTAACTGCAAGATATGGTGCGGATTCCATTTTTTTCTACAATGTCTGTAATTTACTTTTCTTTTTATCTTAAGTCACTGAAATTACACTCTACAGAATAGCACCCACTAATACCAAAAGAAAAATCTAAACAAAACAAAATAGCCATTCTGCCCCTCTCCATCCTACCATACTAGTAGATGATGGGACACAGATCAGTTATTGCAGAGATCTCTTATTTCCTTACAGTAACACCAAAGTTTTCTCAGTAACTACAATCTTTTAATAAACCATCACAAATATCAACCTGCTTTTAACTATTATACTTAATATTTGGACTAGGTTCTACAATGTTTTATGTTAATAGGATGGATGACCTCAATTTCTGTTTGTGGTGCTCATTGACTTTTGTTTTTCTAGATATTTGAGTCAGTGAACAAATCCCCAAATTTTCTTATGGTTTTTATAGAATGAAGGAAAGCTTTTACTATTTGATGTCAGAGAGTAAGTAGTCAGCTTTGTGGCCCATATAACTTCTACCCCACTGGTTAACTGCAATTTGAAAATGAAAGCCACCATAGTATTGTAAAAATACAAAAGTGTGTGATTAATATCCATGAAAAATTCACAGGCACACAAGTTGGGATTTTATATGTCCAGGATATTTTTTAAATAAGCAATTTTGAAGTGTGCACAGCAGTCTTAGTTGGCTCGCCAAAAAGAAAATTAAGTGGCATATTCCCCATTATGGATGGCTCAATTAGAGCAGCAAAGACACTCAAATTATTCCCCAAATGTAATTATTTTGTTGTTGCTGTTTCATAAAATCACGAGTCTCATAGATACTTATTCAAAATGATATCAGATAAAGAATACACTGCATCTTATGTGCATACGTTTAATTATATATGTATATATGTACATATGCATACATGTAAATATTTACATGCATATATGGATTCATGCGGCATGTGCATGCAGAAGCCCTCAGATTTTAGAAGAGGGCATCAGATCTCCCCAAAATGGAGCTACAGAGAGTTGTAATCCACCATGTGGGCTCTGGGACCTGAAACCTGGTCCTCTGCAAGAGCCGTTTCTGTAGCCTCAACTTCAGTCACCTTTAATTTCCCTTTACTCTTAGTAATGAACATGTGAAGAAGTTCAGAATCATACAGAGTAGTCAAATTTTTGCTTACACCATTACTTAAAAGTAGTTTTCTCTCCTTCTTCCTATCAGAGATCTGCAAACGAGTCTAACCTCTCTCATACTCACTGCAGATCACATATTCTTGTCTGGTTTTCCCAGCATTCTTCGACCTTTCACTTTTCTAAGTATAATCAATACCTATTGAGTGTTATAGTTTCTAGAAAACTTTCACCTCACACGTTTTTCTAAACAATGAAAATCATTCACAAGTATTACTTTTGTGCCCAATTTTGTTTTTAAGACAATTTTTCATACTGGGACTCAGGCCAGTCTTGAACTCACAGTATAGCCCATATTTGTCTCAAATTCATGACAATATTTCTGATTCATCTTTCTAAGTACTGGAATAAAAGTGTTTTGTTTACTTTTTCAGCATACAGTCTCAAAATTACATTTAAGGACTGAATTTTGCAGCCATATAAGATTATGACTATTTCATGAATGAATTATCATTAAGTTTTAATGCTCTCACATTCTGACGTTTTGCATATTATAGTGTAGGATTTTATATATATTCCTATTAAATTTGTCATTGGACTTGAGTATGATCAGTAATCAGGAGGTGAAGGGAGCACACTCCCACGTTTGAGCCTAGCCTGGGCTACTTAGACTTAATCTTCTTCAAAACACTAAATCAAACAAAATCAAGTCAGTGGATCAAACAAACTCCAAATTGGATTTTTGGATTTACTGGTTTCTTTAGGTGTCCATATCCTTTAGTTCTTTTCAAATCCAGTGTATATGTTTGTTCTCAGTAAGATACCTATTTCTATTTTTTAGGTTATGCATGCTAATACTTCACAGAACAAGCAGGTTCAAGAACATAATCAAAAGGCACACTCCTACAGATTGGGCTCAATATAAAGCCAGTTTTCTGGAACACTTACAATTGTCCTGTGTAAGATTTCCCTTCTGATCTGCAATGCTTCATTAAGTGATACAGTAAATGCAGGGCAATCAAACAAGCTGACTTCTTCACCAGATTATCTCAAATAGTAAGCATTTCATTACCCTGTCTATATGCATCATCAGTAACTTTCCCAAGCAAAGATAACAGAACATAGAAGAATTGTATCTGCTATTCCCTCTCCAAGATCATCCTATCTTTTTCAGAAACACCTAACTCTAGTGAGGGAAAATATTGCTTATTCTTCAGGAAATTATCTCCAGTTACTAGCAATTATTTAGTTCTCCCAGCCTATTTATGTAGTTTCATTTTTAAATTTTTCTTTGCTATCTCCTGGCCAAATTAAAAATACTGTACTTTTAGTTTTAAAAAAAATTATGAAAAATTCGAGGTTGTGTTCATATGTGTGTGTGCCCCCCTCTCTCTTTGTGTTTGTGAGTGTGTGTGTGTATGTACATGCTTATGTGGTCTGTTTCTTTTTGTGTCTTCATTCTTAAAAGATGGTTGGCATGAGAATTGGAGAATAACAGGTTGGGAAAAAATGTTTCAAGCATATTTCTTAGGTGATAGTGTTTCCACCAGCTCATCTTTCTGGATAAAGTACAGCACACCAAAATGCCAGCAACTGTATCACAAGTGGGTGATTTCACTGGACAGAATCCTTGTGGAGAGGTAACCAAAGGGGGCATTTTTTGGATTTAAAAACAAATAGTTGTATTCCATGAGATTTTCACTTAAAGAAACAAATCATTGTTTTCTAACACGAATAGTGTAGGGGAAAATATAATGTGTCTTTGTACAAAAGTGGGGAAAAGAAACAGCCAGTCATAAAATCTGTCTATTTTAGGGTTTGGAAATGTGTGTAAACATTTATAGCCTATTTCATTTTGTTTCTTCTGTCTTTCATTCTCTTTCTTTTTAATGCATTTTTATCTCATTTCTTTCTCTGTATCACTCTAGAAACCAGAGAATTAAGTAGTTGAGATTTGCAGACTGCACAGGGTCTCGCTTTGCATGTTGACTGTATTTCAGAGCCAGAGAGATCGACGAGCATTTCCAACTCTTAAGATGCGTTTATCAGAGAGGGTATATTTCCTGCTCTTCAGGTGTGTGGCCCATAGCCTTTAAGATTTCATTAATAATCAACAGCTGGTGCCACCTAGTGTCTGCCTTTCCATTCATCAGTGGAATCAAATAGAAGGTGCTTCATAGTCACAAAGGAAGCAAGCCTAAACTACAAAGTAACAAGCAAAAAATTCACAGTTTGTGGAGCCCAGTGGCTGATGTAAATTACATTATCTTCATTCAAAGCCCCCCAACCCCTTTTGTAAGTAACTATGGCAACAGCAGTGCAGTATGAGGCAATCAGGAAGCTCACATATTTCTCATAGGAGAAAATTCACAGAAGAAAAATCCTGCTAAAGAATCTGGAAAAAGAGTGCCCCATCTCCACCAACTTTCACCTAAAATGACTATGAAGAGTTAAGAAATGAATGTGAGAAAGAAAGGAAGTATTTTCAACAATAGTTCGATACAGTTGGGGCTTTGGCATCGACCTCAAATCAACCCTGATTCGGGCAACAATTCTGTCAGTCTTTGAGCATTTCAAATGTTAACCAAGTACTAGGACGTACTACATAGCACTCAAATGCATTACAGAGCAGGAATCATACTTTTAAACCATATTATTAAAGTACATAGCTGCTAATTGTGCACCTTGAAAACTATTTTCGTTCCTGCTACCCATGTGGATTTTGCATGACACAGCTGACCCCATTCTGTATACTTCAAGGTTAAAAAGTACTCTTCAAATTCTGGCTTATTTTTCCAAACAATATGTTAGTAATTCATTTGCGTGAATACAAACAAGTATAATTAGCCTGGCAGTTTGCAACTGGTTCATTGGTATTTAAATGCAGTTGTTTTAACTAACTCTTTCTAAGAGGAATATGTAATTGAAAAACATGAACTAACATTCAGGAAAAAAAAAGTTACATAACAGCCAGTGGCGTTTCTCAGCCAGTCTGACTGGAATATTACAATTACAAGGAAAAAGAACTTCCACCTATTTGCAGCACTGTGTGTACTAAAAGGTCATATGAGATATTCATGTATGAGAGTTTATTAACTGGAGTAATTTAGCTACTTGGACTACGAAGAAGCTGGGATAGAGAGCTGAAGGCTCCTGCTTCACTCAGTGAAAAATCAGGCTTTTCCTATTCGGGAAAATCTATTTCTATATTATTTGACATCTGCTTGAAGTAATCACTTGATAAAAACAGCTTCAAATGTTTTATTTTCTTGTTTCCCTAGTGGTGATAAAATTTATTTCCGTATATGCGGTCCAATATACACCCACTGATAGATCCCCATGATAGGATATGAAGATTGTATATAGACACAAGGCATAGCTTCTACTAAAAGCTTAAATTGCTCTCTTTTTCCTCAAAACTTTATTTTTTGAGCCAAATCCAATCCAGGTTGGTGTTCTGTTTGTTTAAAAGTACTTTGTAGTCCACTGATTGAAAGAAATATTGCCAAACAGAAAGAGGGCTTTAGTAATTGTACGCAGTCAGGAAAGAATGTAAGGCAAAACTCATTAAGGTCACAAATTAATAAATAAACGCTCCAGTTTTCAATAATTTATCATTTTCTGTCATTTTCCATTAACAGCTTTCAAAGCTCTATCTGAAAGAAGCTGATACAGAGAAATTAAGAGCAGTAATCAAGCGAGAAATGATAGACCAGCTGGGTCGACATCAACTTGGCAAAACGTGCATACAGTTCAATAGCTGAAACAGATGCTGGAGTTGTTGAAAAAGCCTGCAGGAGATATTGATATATTTTCTTCATATAATGCAGAATGACTGAATTAATGTCAGAAGCTAGAAATTGATGAGGAGAGATGACTGACAGGCAAACTCCTTGTAAAATAGAAACCAAGTGTAGCAATTTCAACATATCCAAACACTGTGTACATTCTCATTTCTCTCAGTGTCTGAATATGCCAATATATCAATCAGTCCTTGCAAGCAAATTACATCTAACTGAGCTGGGGTAGATTTCCCTCTCCCCTCTCATCATCTACCTAGAGAATTCCAGACTTCTGGAAAAATACTTTATTCTAAAATCTTCTAACACTGAAATCTATCCCAGAACAGTTTCCATGAGGTTGGAGGCAAGCACATCCCCCCCACCCCAAAATCTAACGCAGCACAAGGTAATTTTAAAATCCATTCTGTAAAAGCAACACTGTTTGCAGAGTTTGAAGAGCTCAGCAACAAACCCCAGCTGCCAACAGCTGCTTTCTGAAACATATGCTTTGTCATGGTCAGCTCCTAATTGTATTCATAATGATGTAATAGCTTTAATAATCCTACCTTCCATGCCAGCTGTTTTTCCTGTCACTCCATCATGCCAATAAGTTGGCTGCTGTAACAAATCAAGATAGCGCAAAACAGCATCTTTCTCCTGATTCTGTCATCTTCCTGAAAGCATTCTATTACTGCCGACTGCTGGGAACCAGAAAGTCTATTTGAATTCCAACAGCTCCCCTTTCGCATGATTCAAGTTAGGTTAGGTGGGCATGCCTAACATGATTCTCTCAGTCATTTATTATGCAGCTGCTACAACGTCGGTGTGGTAACCACTCTGACTATCTGATACGTCAGTCAGTCGAACAAAACCTCCACCTCGGAGCAAACACATGAGCCGGCGCAGCGTTCTGCATTTAACGAGCATTCTGCCTGCCTAAAAACCAGGGGATCTGCGAATCTCCTTCAGTATCTGCTTGCTCCCGTACAGATACAAAACCTTTGGATTAGATTCTTTTCCTAATTATACCGAGAGCAGATTTCCTCGCCATGCACCACATTATTTATACTGAAATTTGGACTGATTTTAACTTATTTTCCCAGTGCTTTAAGGATAAAAGTCTCTTTTGATTCTACTTTTGAAATCAAGGGGTTGAGAGCTCAGTTCTAAGCCACTGTTTTATTATAAAATACAACATGTACTTTTTCAAATGAAACATGCCTAGTAAATTTACAAAATCAAATTGAAACAAAAGGAGTTTTCAAGAACATATTGGCTATTTTGTACATGAAGGCATTTGAAATGTGGTACTCTGTGCGTTTCTCCTAAGGGGTAGAAACATGCACTTGGTATTTTGACTCCAAATGAGTGCTCTCATCAGAAAGTAGGAAAAGAGATTCACTGATTTTGCTCTCCAACTTCCCCAGAAAGTAAATAAAAACAATTTCATGAGAATGAACGTTGTATTTAGAAACTGCTATTCATTAATCTCAATTGTAAAAATGAAGTGACAATTGTCTTTAAACAGGTGATTTTTTTCATTACAAAATTTCTAATCATTCCTTTCTCTTGGAAAACTAATATAGTCCAGATTTATACTATAGGAAATTTTACATGTTTTCATGATAAACATTTTAAATAGAAGATTCACCAAATTTCACATTTAATATGAATTATGAGACACTAAAAACATTTTATTCAGTATATATAGGTTCAGCCACTATGACCACTTAGATAACTGTTTCTCTAAGGATTGTGTGTTTCTGTGTATACACATAAGCATATTTAACTACCTTACCACTGTTTTAGTGTGCATACATATGTATATGTACCGTACCACTGTTTTACTGTGCATAAATATGTATATGTACATGTATATGCATATGTATATATCAGATGCAATTTATATTCTGATATATGGAATATATATTCTGATTATATGTATTCTGATGATATATACATATTTGATATAGATAGATAGATATAGATAGATAGAAAGATCAGAAGCAATTCTTGTATATTATAAGAATCACCATTATTAGTAATCTGTAATTTATTAGGCTTAATGCACAAATATTGGAAATACTGAACTCTAGTCTTAAGCAAGGAAACAAATAAATTCCATTTGAGTTTGCCAAAGTTTCTCTAAAGTGACACATTATTCCACAAAATAATTCCAAAATGCTTTGCTTATTGGTAACATTTATTTTACTAAAAAAAAATCCTTTTGTCATCTCTGTCTTATTGCCTTGAAATTGTTCAACCACCTGAAACATGTTTTTGTTATGTCCTTGGATTCTATTTCATGTCCTAGATTAACTCTTGCTCCTGCTCTCTTTACAGTTCAGTCCATTGACCATAGCCTCATTTATAAGAAATATTGCACTCATTCCTATGTAAAAGATTTTGCACATTAAGTTCCATCTATCCACAGTTTTACTTTGTGATTTATTTTAAAATGAAAACTGTATAGATATTTGTAATCTGCATCATCATGACATCATGCATAATTTATACAAAGCACACATATATAATAGAATGGTTCTTATACTAAAGATAATTACCATATTCATCCATTCATAATGTTGTGCTGATTGAGAAATATTGGGTTGATTCTATCAGTGAATTTCAGGCATGACACACTGCATTAACTACAGTACTTATGCTTCATATTAGAGCACTATACTTTGCTCATCTGTTAAATGTATCTTTGTTCCCCCTGTTTCTATTCCCAGTAAGCATTTGCTTCTATGAATTGGATGTTTTCAGATTTTGCATGTAAATGAGATCTTGTGGTATTGTCCCTTCTGTGCCTGGATTATTTCACACATTATGTTATCTCAAGGTTCAACCATGTTGGTATAAAAAGCAAAACTTCATTCTTTAAGGGTCAGTAATGTAGAATACATAAGAACTCACTCATAATTATCATATTATCTTCATATATAAGTATCTTTGTATATACATATATACTGTGATAATTATTGATTAATCCATCAGCATATGCTTATATGATTTCTATATTTTGGCTATTGTGAACAATGCCATAAAGAATATGCGAATGAAAATATTTCAATATCATTGACATATTGACTTAATTTCTTTCAGATATATTCCCAGGGTAGGGTGTATAGGTAATAGTATTATGTTGTTGTTGAGTTCTTCTATAGTCAGAAGTCTTACAGCCTGGTTCTGTGAGAGCTCTATCTCTAATTTTAAGAAAATACCATAAAATTTTCAATAAATGTACCAATTTACATTTCTAACTACAGTGAGCAACAGTTCTGTCTTTTTTTAATCTGTTTTTACTTATTTGCTAACATTCAGGTTGAAGTAGCTACATAATATATTTCGGTTCTTGGGACTTGCATTTTCTGGGGAACAATGCTGTTCAGCAAGCCATATATGCTTGTTGACTATTTTCATTATTTTGGGGAAAAATACTTATTTCACTTTGCCTTCTTTCTGCTCAAACTATTGCTTGATTTGTCATTAGTTTCATGTGTTCCTTAGCTATTTGGGATGCTAATCTCATATGGTTTGCTAATATTTTTATTCATAATTTATTACATTATAATTTTACTATAACCTCTTCTACAGTTTGGTGTAGCCCCACTTGGTTATTTTGTACTTAGTTTCTGTATTTTGGTATCATTTCCTAAACAAATCACTGCCAAGACCCATGTCACAAACCTCCTTGTGGGCTGCAGATGCAGCTCTGTTGTAGGGTACTTGCTTTTCATTGAGAGATCACTGACTTTGGTCCCTTGTAGATCCTTTAAAAACTGTTTATATTTTCTCCATCAGCTTTTTCATTTTAAGTCTTACGTTTAAATTTTTAATTCACTAGGTAATTTTTACATGTTCTGTAAGAATAAGATTCAATATAACTATTTTCCATTTGGGAAAACATCAGTTATTATAGCAACAATTCTTACTGTGTATTATTTGTGCTCTTATCCAAAATGAGTTAACATACAGACATGGATTTCTTTCATGAATCTCTACTGAAATCCATTATGTTTTGTTCCCAGGACTTATAGTTTTGTTCACTCCATATTTGTCATAATATCAGACAACTTAAAATGTGATACTTCCATATTGTTTTCCTTTTTAAGAGTGTTTGATGATATGGATCTGAGAGGGTCCATGTACGTTTCATAATTATTCCCTTTTTTGTGAAAAATATCATTAATATATTGGTATAATTGTGTTGAATCTAAATATTATTCAATATATCAATCAACGAACGTGAGCTATCTTTCCATTTCCTCTTCAATTCTTTCATCAGAGGTTTTCCACTTTCCAGATAAGGTGATGTCCCTGGTTAAATGTTCTTTTATTATCTCTTTGGTGTGACTTAATAGGTAGTTTTCCCTTTTCTTGTAACTCACTGGTGGAATAGCCTTTTATGTGTTGATTCTGTTTCTTTTAACTTTATTTAAATTGCATATTTGGTTGCTTTATTCACAATAGCTAGGAATTAGCTTCAGCCTACATATCTATTGGAAGGCCTTGCTAGCTGGTCAGACATTGCAGTCTGTCATGGCCTGGAAACTTATTGCCAAAACTCAGCGACAAGGTGACACCCTCCCTCCCTAGTGAAATTTCCTGCTCTCAACATGCCCTTATCTGGAGAATGTTCCTGAGCCATGGGGACTGACCTTATGTGAAAGTTATCTCTAAGTCAGATGCCTGATTTATCTTTAGCTTGACCCTTGGCACAGATTCTTGCTAGAAGACTTGTGCTGGGAACTCTGCTACAGGACCCTACTGCCCATATGAAGCCTTGTGACACGAACATGCCACTCAATGCAGATTAGGGTTTGTCCCCACTCTTCCCAATCATATACATTCCTTATACTCTGGAATAAAGTTGAGCAGATTCACCAAAGCTGTCTCCTGTAGGACTGTCCCTGTCTTTTTCATAGGCCATACAGGGATCCCTGTAGTTGCTTCTGCCCCAGCAGGCTGCCAAGAAAAAAGACCCCCACATGCAAAAATGAATAAGGGAAATTTACATAAACACAATGAAATACGACTCAGCTGTAGAGAAAAATGAAATTAGAAATTTTGGATAAATGGATGGAACTTCAAAATAATTATACTAAATGAGGTCATAATTTTATTGTACTCATTTCCCCGTCTAAATCAGCTAAAGGGCACTTCTTTGTACAACACCCAAGTTTGTGCATGTGCACACATACATACATCCAACAACAAAAACTACAACAACCCATCACATCATTCTTTCAAGTCTTCAGTCTTATCTCATCACTCATACAACAAACCCCCTTATTTAAACTGGCAAGATCCTGAATAATTTGTCTTCTCATGATCCTCCTTCCTCCCATACTCTCTTCTATACTAGTTCTCTCTTTATAAAAAATGCTCACTTCTTTTATTTTTTGTGTATGCATGTTTTGCTTGTATGTATACCCCGGAACTGGATTTACAGACAGGTGTTAGCTTTGGGTACTGGGAAATGCATGCAGGTGCTCTGCAAGAACACCAAGTACTCTTAGCTGCTGAGCAATCTCTCCATATCTCATCTCCGTACCATTTCTTTCTTTGTTTCAGTCACACTGACTGTCCTTTATTGTCTTAAAACATGTTAAGTGTATTGGTACTTGCAACCCTGAATATCGTCTCTCTTTATATGTCACAGCCTGAAAAAGCCCATTCTCTGTTTAAAAATACCAGTGTCCTAGGAGACACAATCTCCCAGAAAACTCCCTAATCTTTTGGTTCTTACATTATTTCTATTGCACAATTTTCCCTGAGCCTTAGGTGCAGGAGTTGTTTTGTAGATGATTTCATTGTGACTGGGCTCCAAAAACTCTGCATATTGATTGATTGTGTTTTTCTTTAATTCTCTTGTTTTGTTGCAAAGGGAAGTTTCCTTGATGAAGGGAGAACTAGGAAAAGATAACAAATATGCTAAAATGGATGGGGGAAGCCTCTTTCTAAACAAAAAGCTATAGTCAATTAAGGAATGCTGAGAGTGGGAGAAATAATCTCCCCTGGGGAGAGCACACCAATTAGTTATCCAATACCAAATGGTCACCCTGAAAATATATACATAGATATAACAAATAGATGGAACAGATTGTATTTATGTATTAAGGAATATGTATGTGTGTATGTGTGTGTGTCTGTGTCTGAGTGCATGAGTCTGTGTGTATATCTCTCTGTGTGTGTCTGTGTAGCAAAAATTAATAATAAAAAAGAAGATCATGAACTTGAGAGAGAGCAACCAGTGGTATATGGGAAATTTGGAGGGAAGAAGGGAAGGGGAAAATGAACTAATTGTATTATAATCTACAAAATATAAAAGAAACATTTAAAATATCATTTTAATGACTTCAGTTATTTTTGCTTCATTGCCCTGCTTTACTTTGCTTTATTGTGCTTGTCATTACCTAATAGCCGATTGTTGATTGATTGACTGGAGGATTTCTTTATCTAGTCTCACTGGGTGAAGAAGATCCATCTGGTCCTTCCTACAAGTGTACTTAAACACTGGTTAAAAGTTTTGAAAATAGTCTAAAATGGAATCTTATATTTAATGTGACAACTTTGATTTTTAGAAAATTAATTGCATCCTAAAATTGAATGAAGGAAGTCTGGCATTAAAAAACAAATACTCTAGTTACCTTGTTATTGGGATCCTCACTTCTCCCTTTCTAAACTTACCTTCTGCTTTTACAAGTTGGGTGAATTTTTCCCATTCAGCTCATTGTGTCCATCATCACCCTAAGGCCCTTTCTTCTTAGTGGTCTTCTTACTTTATCTGAAAGCTGTTTGACCCTGACAATTTGCACTTGCATTAAAATCCTTGTCCTGTAAATGTCCCCATACTATTTGATTTTTCATTCTCTTCTTTCTTTTCCATACTTCCAGGAATAGGTAGAGCTCTTGAGGGCGCAATCGCAGGCACTTAACTCCTTTTGTAACTTAAACTTCTTCTAAGCTCAGGTTTTCAAATGAGTGGTTTCATTTGTTATCAAATCTGAAATGCTTAAATATTCTGAAATCCAGCAATTAATATCTAACTCTGTTCTCCAGAATACCTTTGTTTGATCGTTTGCCCAAAATCAAACAAAATTCAAGCCCTCATCCTCTTTCCAAGTTGCCTTCTTTGGAAAATCTGCTTCCAGTTTTTCAGTTGTTAAAACTCTTTACAGTAACTTGTTTTATTTCCAGGAGAAAACAGCACATGTAGAAATATGGATTTTGAAAGTCCCTTTTTCTTTTCTAGTAAGACCAGAATATCAAGTATTCTCTTTCATCATTTGGTATATATATTTGTGTAAATATGCTTATCATGGCTTTTCACACCAAATTATTTCATAAGCTCAAAAAACATTAATTTAAAATGTTTATTTGAGGTGGAATGGAGAGGTGACTCAGTGGTTACGAGCTTTGCCTGGTTACAGAAGGTGCAGTCCAATTTCCAGAGATACATGACCACTCAAAACTGTCTGCAACTCCAGTTTCATGGTATCTGACATCTTTTTCTCGCTTCTATGAATACTAGACATTCCTGTAGTACACAGACATAAATAAGTGGACAAAACAGCTGTACATGTGAAATAAAACTGAAAACAAATTTTTAAAAAATTCATTTTCCCAGGGATAAAATGTTCACAATTACTAACAATACCACAAAGAGGACTTTTACAATATTATCCAGTTTATATTAGTTTCTCTTGACAACAGACCCTGGTCATGATGCATATACTCAGTATTCTAGGCCATTATATTTATGATGGGCATCTATTTATGTATGTGGCCCCAAAACGTTATATCTATATCTATATTTTATCGTACAACTAATGCCAAGGTCATAATACACAACCACTCCAATATGAGGATCCCTCATTTATCCCTTTATTAATACTTGCACCTTTCTCATATTTGTTGCCTTCTAAAGAAGCTAGAAACAGGAGAGTAACTTAGACAAAAAGGAAAGAAAGTTAAGGCTATAAGGACAAATAAATGTTAAAAACAATAAAATAACATAGAGAGAATAAAATGAAGCAAAATATTGTTCTTTTAAAATTAATAAAATTTATAAAGCCTTAATATTAATGGCAGCCATATAACAGAGAGAAGATATCAATCATCTGGAGGAGGAATGAAAACTCGTGTGTACAGTGTAAAAGATAAAGCCCTTAAAATAGCATTAAAACAATACTATGAACTATATTTCACCCATAAATTTCATTAGTCAAACATTACCTTGGTATTTCAAAAGGACAGAAACGGGAAAGAGCTATACCAGGGAACAAGAGAGGAACAGAGAGAAATGATGTGAATACCATATTTAATACAATATTTAATAGCTAGGAAACAGAATGGCACAAAACATAAAATTATTATATACTATTATCATTGCAATGATTATACACACAATAAAAGTTATAAACAAATGTAGGTTTCATATACTTGTTACCATGTTTCTTATAGTACATTTTTCTGGTGTGTGTCCTTGTGCATGAATGTGTGCATATTTGCACATGTGTGACTGTGCATGTGGAGCCAGAGGACAGCTTCTTGCGTTTGTCAGGTTTTTGAAATCCAGATCATTATTTATCCCTGAGACTGGTTGAATAGACAGAGATGATTGGCCCCAAGGATATACCTATACACCTATCTCCACATTCCAGTGGTGCAATTATAACTGTATACCAATTGTTGTGAATTTATATGGAGGCTGCTGATCCAAAAAACATGTCCTCACACTTGCATGGGAAGCCCAGTCTCAAAACCAGAAATAAACATTAGCATAATATGTATGAGTAGTACTAGGTCATTTTATCCTTTAGAAGATTTGTATGAACAATATATTGTAATAAAAATGCAAAGCCATTCCATTATTGCAAAAATGTCTCCAAACTATGTTTTGTAATGAGTATTAGAGTCCTCCTCTCTTCCTCATTTCCAGACACCTGACAACCATCAAAATGTTATCCATCTTCATAACTTTGCCATTGTTATATATATATATATAAGATAGAATAATCCAATATGCTATTGTTTAAATTGATTTGTTTTGCTTTCTCAGCATAACAATCTAGATCCAGCCAATCTATATTTTAATCTTTTGCTGATTTTATTTATGAGTAGTATTACATAGCATGAAAATATTCATTTTAACTCTTCAGCAATTGTTCACTTTAATATTTTTGTTGTTTTGACTATTACAACCAAAGCTGCTGTAGATAAAAATGGACATTCCTTGAATGAATACAAGTTTTTACATTTTTTAGGATAAATGTTCAAGATTGTTAGTGATGTGTCATATGTCATTTGGACACGTAATTCTTTGAGAAATTTCCAAAATTTTCTCCAAATTGACTGAGCCAAACTTACATTTCCACTAGAAAATTTTGGGTATCTAATATTTTTCTGCATCTTTTGCCAATAATCAGCACTGTGTGTTTTTTTCTGTAGGTCTAATCGCTCTGGTATCTTATTTAGATTTTATTTAATTTAGATTTTAATTCTCATGTTTTGATGATTAGTGATATGGAGTATGCGCGATCATGTGCTTATTAGTTAACGATCTAAAAGGACCTAGTGGTGCTAAGTACTTCCTCATCCTTGATTTGCTCTCCACTTGTTTCAACCATTCTTAAAAGTGATGATGTCTCCAACGAAAACTATAAACATTTATACTACTATATATTTTACTATATTACTATGTATATGATCCCATATTGTATTAATTATTAATCATAATAATATATTACTACGTATTGTATTACTCTATATTACTACTATATTTATGTTATAATCAGCTTCAATTTTGCTGGCTTTGAGGCTGTTTGGTTTCATGTATATTTAGAATTTCTATATTGTTTTGGTGTACAGATACCAGTTTACAAATACCCCTCATGGGAGAAGGTGCCTGATCTAGCCTTGTCCCATAGTCACATTGATGAATATCTTGATCATCATCGTAGAAATTTCGTCCGATGGATGGAGATAGAGACAGAGACCCACATTCACATCAGAGCAATGGACTGAGCTCCCAAGGTCCAGTCGAAGAGCAGAAGGTGGAAGAAGATGAGCAAGGAAATTGGGACCGGGAGAGGCTGGTCCACCAACCGAGACAGAGTGCCTGATCTAATGGGAGCTCACCAAATCCAGCTGGACCAGGACTGAATGAGCATATGATCAAACTGGAATCTCTGAATGTGGCTGCCAGTGGGGGCTGACTGAAAAGCGAATGATAATCGCACTGGGACCTATCTCTGAGAAACCAATGATAATGGCACTGGGACCTATCTCTTCTGCATGTATTAGCTTTTTGGGAATCTAGTCTATATGGATGCACACCTTCCTAGGCCGGGATGGAGGGGGGAGGGCCTTGGGCTTCCCACAGGGCAGGGTACCCTGCCCCCTCTTAAGGAAGCAGGGGGAGGGAGGAGGGTTAGTGCGGGAGCGGGAGGGGACTGGGAGAAGGGGAGGAAGTGTAAATTTTTTGAATGAAAAATAAAAGAATATATATATATATATATATATAAAACAAATACCCCTCATGTTTTGGTGACTTACTTTGCTCTGAAGTGAAATGTCTCTGTAATAAATGCAGACATTTCTGCTTTGTTTTAAATATATATATATATATATATATATATATATATATATATTACTCTATTGTTGTACTCCAACTTACCTAATAGCATATTTAGGTGAGCATTTCTAAATACAGATTAATTTTTCTTCATCTACTAGCTAGTACTAGTGCAGTAACTATTTTACAGAGATACTTTACATTTAATTATTATTAATAATTCCTTTTGGATTAAATATGCCAACTTTTTTTCTTTCTCTGTTTTTATTTATTTTATCTTGGGTTGCTTGAATTAATTTTAGACTGCAAGTATTCTGTTGACTGTGGTGTTTTGTATAGTTTAGTGATTAGTTTGGAAAATATACATCAATAACTTTTCCTATTTTATTGTTGTCAATTTTCCACTCATACTTCAGGTATCTTTTTTCTGTGTACATTTCTTATCCATACAATCTGCAAACATACCTCTTTCCCATTAGTGTACATTCATTGTTCAAAATGATGGGTTTTATAATGTCATTTTTCTTCATTATGCACTCTGAACATTTTCACATTCCATGCTCCTAGCTAATCATTTTTCGACCTCATTTTTGTATCTTTTAAATGTATTTAATTATTACTATTTCATCTACACCTTCACACAATATGTGCAACAAATCAAGTAGTGTTGTAAATTTATTGAAACTGAGTCTCACTATGTAGTCCTGGTTGGCCTGAAACTCAACATGTAGACTAGGTTAGCCAAAAACTCACAATGATTTCCCAGCCTCTGCCTCCTGAATGCTGATATTTGAGCTGTGCACCAAATCTGGCTGTTCTACGATTTTTGTTTTGACCAAAATATCATTCTAAAACTTAACAAGAATATTAGTTTATTATGCAAAACCTTGTCTTAATCTAGTCAAAGTTTTTGTTTTTAAGTTATAGGGGGCTAAAACCATTTCTTCTATTTTGTTACTTACTATTGAGACAAATTCCTACTGTCCTTCAGCATGGGAAGATTATGAATAAAAAATTCTTAATTTTCTTTGATCAGAAAATATTTTTATGTATCTTTAATATTTATATGTATATATTTAAGGAATATCTTTCTTGTTATAGGAATATGGTTTGTAAATGATTTAAGTTTTATTTATAATTTATTTTGTCCTGCAATATATATGGCTCAATCAATGTTACTTGTCTCATTTATCTATAGTTATCACAGTTTGAATCAAAGCCTTAATGATCTTTCTTCAGAATACATAAATGTATTATGTATTAAAATTACCAGACTATCCAGTCTTAGATACTTTAATTCAGTTGTTATTTATACATTAGTTAAATATTTATCAATAGTTGTCTTATACTTAATGTGACATCTAGAGGAGTAATTTTTAATTGACTTATAATGGATAACAATACATATGTAAGTTCCCAAGTCACACTGACTCCCTCAGTACTCAGTGTAAAGGAAATTCTACATAAACTATTCATTTAAAACTTTGCGTATTCTGAATCCAATATTACCATTGAAGTGCTATTTATATTAAAAGGATATTATATGTATTATACAGTTCCTCTGATTTGTTTCAAGTAAAAATTTTGGGCCATCTAGATGCCTCAGGTTGTAAAGGTGCTTGGTACTGAGCCTCGCTACTAGAGTTAGATCCCTGAGACCCAGCTGGTATAAGGAGCAAGCAAATTCCTGAAGATTCCACATTCACCTACACACGTTTACAAAGAACTAAATTTAATGAAGAATGTTAAAAAGAATATATTTCAGTATGTACCCAAGGTGTGCCTGGAATTTGAGATTCTCAGGGTTTCTTTTTAATCATAATTTTGTGGAATTCTTTTAAAATTAACATGTATATAGTTAATTTGTTTATATGACACATTCTCTGTTTTATTTATGTTTTCCTTCCCACTTAGAAAAAGATAAAAGACTCCTTCACACTGAGAATTCCAATACTCCTTGGCCCACTAATGTTTTCTATATACTTATATATGAGTTCTGACATTGCATGTATCAGATTCTATATCAGTTAATTAGAACACCAAAATCAATATGCTTCTTTTCTTTTATGGTCAGTGTATTGTCAAATGCTGTTCTGAAAAAGATGCTATTTCAAGGAGCCAGAGGCAAGATTTCTGTTTCTCACTTTTTCACCTTGTCTTTTGCTTATTTCTTCTTGAGTGACCCTTATATAGTGCTTGCCCTTTCTGGTTCTATCACAAAGCAACTTTAGCTAGCATCAAAGTTCCTTACTGCTATAATTGATCCACTGTTAACTAGTCTATCTTAAAGTTCCAGGCAGCAATCTTTTATATATTCTAATTACAAACTGTGCTGATGTTAATTCAGTTCATCCTGGAATTGTATCCTCCAATGTAATAAAAATCTTATCCAATTATTTTCCCGAAGAAGGGGAGTTTGCTGACTCACAAATGGTATCATACCTAGATAATTATCAAAATTTGTTTCTATCAGCATTCATCTTGAGACAAAGAGATAATCCTCCATTTTCAAAATTAAGAAACTAATCCAGCATAGGAAATTTAAATTCTCTACAAAAGAAAATTAAATAACCAGAGGCAATATCGTTTTATAAAAGGCATTTTCTATAAATAGTTTAAATATATCACAAATTGCACACTTCATAAAATCATTAACGTAAAAATTTTTTTGAATAACAATCTTTTAGAATTTGAAATTTCTTAAGAAATAATCCAAAAATCCTCTTGCAAATGTTGAAATATTTCTCTCATTTGCTGCTTTATTAAGTAAATCTTAATTAGAATGTTATATTAAAGATGTTCATTCTCTGAAAATAGATAGGTAAACATTTACTAAGCAATCATAATCTCTGTAATATAAAAGCCAACATACTGATGTATCATTCACAATAAGCACATTCATATTTGTTTAGTTAAATATATACATTCAAATGTTATCTAAAACCCAACAGCACTTGACACTATCTTTTAAACTAGAACAATTGGCTTTTACCTTTGCTGTTAACATTTCAGAGAAACTTGAAAGACTTTTGTGAAAATACATGGATACATTTTGATAGAAGTGAATGTTAGTTCTTCCTTTCAGACTTTTAGAATTGTAAAATGGCCTTTTGTGATAAAGAATGGCAATTTAGCTCAAAGAAATAATAATAACCTCAAATAAAGGAGCAAATTTACCACTAACCATAAGCACTGTGCACTTAACAGTTACCTTACCTTTCAGTTAATAGATATAATTTATAAATGACAAAAATTGCCCTTTTCTTCAGATCACTGATACAAATTATAGTCATTATAAACATCACATATAATTTTGACTGAGAGGGAATTCCTCCTTGTGCATATTTTCAGTGGGTTGAACTAACTCTAAGCTTTTTCATTTCTGGTTTGCTACCAAAAGAAATCATCAGAGAGATAAAATCTTTTCATTTATATTTATTTATTCATTTATTTATTTATTTTGGGCAACCCACAGTTTTGAGTTTACTGTAACTGGGTTTTAGGTGGTGCACCAGGCCATTTATCTACAGACAATTTACCTTTGGAAATCACTGCTATTTCTCTTTGTTCCTTTTTTGCTTCATTTATTCTGAAACACTAATGATTAATGAAAGAAAAAAGAGTACAAAATCCATGGGAAAATATAAATAAGAATACTTCCGCTCTATTTTGAATGACGAAAGTGAATTTGTGTAGGGTTTCTGTAACCTATAGTAGCATCATGAAAGCGAAAGACATTTGAAAATATTTTTCCATAACCCATGGGTCTCTGTCCTTGTTTCTTGTTAAATAACCACAGAGACAGCATGTTACAAAACAAGATTTTTTTTGAAAGTGTGGTCAACCTAAAATAAGACATGAAAAATGATTATATGGGACATCCTCAGTTTTGTTTTTTTTTTTCCAGACAGGGTATTTCTAACAGCCCTGACTGTCCTGTAACTTGCTTTGTAGACCAGGCTGGCCTCAAACTCACAGAGATCCACCTGCTTCTGCTTCCTGAGTGCTGAAATTAATAGCCTGGCTAACATCTCCTCTAGTTAAAGTTAAAATTAATTCTGATAATCACTATTCATTCTTCATTCTAAATAGTCTGAGCATTGGAATCCATAAGATTTCTCACCAATTGTATATTGTTGAAATTGTCCCAGTCAAGAGGGAAAGTATTGCTTCATGAAATAGCCATATTTTATCATAAACTACAATGTGTTAAATAAGATATTTTTTCATTGAAAAAAGCATTCCATTTTAATTACTCAGCATAAGTGGTTTTGTTGTAGGGCCCACAAAATATATTCTTCTTCCTGTAGTTTGAAAAATAATCATGGTAGCCAAGTAAGTATTGCACAGTTCTATTGCCTACAAGTGGAGAGGAATCCACCTGGCCATTGAGTGACAGACATCTTTTGACTAGTCACCACATCAAGTCTTTTAAAACTGTCCTTAAGAGTTTATTGTTTAAAGATAGCACCACTGAAAATTATACAAAAAAATTGAAGGACCAACACTATACAGACTTCTACCACAATGCCCAGAATAAAACTAAATGCACTGGAATGTGCTTTAGTCTCTAAGAACTCCTGAAGATCATAATATCTTAAGGAGGATGGGTTGCAGCTTTCTGCATCAAAATGTGCTTTTTGAAATCAACTCTTGCTGAAGAACGTTGAGGGTGTTTTCTACCAGGATACACTACACTGCCTCTTTCTCATATTGTGGATGGTTTTACTTTAAACAATTCATGTATAAACGAAAAGTGTAAATAATACAACCCCACAAGGATGAAGTGAAAATTAAATGAGAAAATGTATATAAACCTGTTAACAAAGTGTCTCAAATACAATAAACTACCAATTAATATAATTATCATGAGTGGGTTAACTATGATTTATTTCTCCCCATAAGTACTGATAGATGGGGACCTATTTGAATGTTGAGGAATTATAAGGTAGGAAACATAGCAGCTGTTTGAAAACTATTGCCTTATTAAATATTTGTCAGTTTTAATTAATGCATATCTAAGATCTAACTTTAATATATCTTCCTGTGTCCCACTGAAATTATAGAAGCTATTACAAATGCAAGCTCTTAAAATTTTATATCATGAGTACATGACTTGAGATAAGTGTCCAGTATATAAGATACTTATTTAAAAGATAAGATTTAAGTAACAAAGCATACACCACAAAATCATAATAATAATGGCTAAATGACCATATATTCCAGATTTATACAAGAGGGGATTGAAATATTTTGATTAAAAGAGCTAAATATGCTTTCATTTGCACTTTTATATTTTGGACTACATAAATGGGCTAAATTTAACTATGTCAGTTGGGTCAGATTTTAGTATACAAAGGTTACAAGGGTAGTTTTTCCAACAGAACATTTATATACATTCATAAAGCCTGATTTGCAATTTTATCAGTTGCAAACTTTCAGAGCCTGGGAGAGGGATTGGCATAAACATAACCATATTTTCTGTGGTATTAGGAATGGACCCCGAGCCTTAAACATGATAGGCAACTCTCTTCCAGGGTCATGCATCAACAGTTTTTTTTTAAACTTTACTTTGACGTCAAACAAAGAAACCCCTTGATTTAACCTGCCAAGTACTTGAAACTGTAGGTGTGTATAATGACATTTCGCACCCAGAGCTGCTGTCCTATACACTTAGCTTCAACGTGAATCATATTTTATAGGGTGCTCCTGCTCCTTTTTAACTTTGGGGAAAAGCAATGTATCAATCTGTACCTCCTGTGATGTCTGTATGCCCAACAAGATGCAGAATCTACCTGCCTGTATTTGTACTTAAAATGGAGTCTACCACAGCAAGGCATTTTCTGAAGAAAAAAAAAACATTTTACATAATACAAAGTATCTCAAAACAGGGCAAATTGTGATATCATCATGTTCTTTTTGCTTTTAGTTATTTTTAAATGAAACTTGGGGTTATTTTTGCTTAGTTTTTAATATATTTATTTTTTATTAGTTCTTTGAGAATTTTATATGATTTGTTTTGATCATATTAACAGAGATTCAATCCAAAAAATTTAATGACAACTTAGAATGTGTAAATATACCCTTTATTTTTATGTGAGACTTCAAAATTAGATCCAAGGAACACAGTGCTTCCCTTAGGGTGAACTATAGATAGAATATGAGTTAGATATGATTTGCAATTTCAAGAGACTATAATGAAAATGATGTGATTGAATTTATTTAGCTCATATCAGCATCTCTGGCCGACCCTACTTACAAGATGCCCAGGGCTGAAAGAACATTGAGAGTCTGCCTTATTCATACTACGTTTCAGCATAGTTGTTGTGATCTATTAGATCTTTAAACACTATATTACTTTTACACCATTTCTCATTTTTTTAAAAGCTAGCTATTTCTCCATGCCTAATTCAGAATTAACTAATAGGTCCAGAAAAGCATCAATTTTTAAGTTTTCAGTATACTTTTATTCTTACAAAGGCTTCAAAAGATAGTATGAAAATATCAAATTTTAAATTAAATTACAGAGTCTTAACAAATATAAATTCCAGGCAGCATCAATCACTGAAGATCAAGGTAGAATTTACTGTCAAAATCTGAATGAAAGCTATTAATATTAAGATTGTCTATGACAATTTAATTGAGTTTTAAAAAAATGCCATCATAAATATTTTAAGGAATTGTCAGAACAAAGATGCATAAATTCAAGGCTAAATGAGACAAAGTTTAAGAGTAAAAGATGATGCTTACAAGTACCATGACAATATAGTTAAGCTTAAGGTGTAAAAAAATACCCATTATTTTTACTGAGTAAAATTTGATTTTCGAAACATTTAAATATTTTTTGTAAAAAGTTTGGATGAGAAAATGAGACAGCATTTACCATATGGCTCTAGGTAGCAAGACACTTTGGAGTGTATCAGAAAATTGGGAGTTCATCTGGGCTCTTACAATCATCCTTATGTCCCTCAAACTAAAGCCATAATCTCTATCATGCAACACAAACTCACTTCATCCTTAATTTTCCCATTTATAAATATTTCTTATTGTCAGTTCTACTGCAGCCATTTTAGGTATATTAGACGGAAACAATGGTATCAAACTTTTGAAGTTTATAGTCTATGGGAATTATACATATCAATTCACATTAAAGATACACTTAGTAGTTACTACAAGAAAAGGGAAATATTGAAGTTTGATAACCTAGATGATAAAAACTATGCTGAAGATATGTAGTATTAGCAAAAGAAATTGTAGAATGAAACATGACTTATAAAGTGGAAATTAAAGGAATGGTAAGATTTTAAGTGTGATATCAACCGCAATGTCCTTTGAGGGATAAATGTATAATCAATTATTTGCCATTTGGAACATCTTTTAAAATTTATTTTTTATTCATTTTATATTCCAACCACAGTTCTCCTTACAAAACCTCCTCCCACCCCAGTGCTTTTCCCCAGCCCATTCCCCCATCCACTCTTCTAAAAGGTTAAGGCCTCCCATGGGGAGTCAACATTAAGTTGAGGCAGGACCATGCCCCTTCCCCTGAATTTACATCTAATATTCACTTATGAATGAATAGATACCATGTTTATCTTTCTGAGTATGTGTGACCTCACTCAGGATTTTTTTTTCTAGTTCCATCCATTTACCTGCAAATTTCAAGATGTCATTGTTTTTTACAACTGAATAATACTCCATTGTGTTAATGGACCACAGTTTCTTTAAAAAAAAAAAAAAGCAAAGAGCCTTTGTTTTAATCATGTTTGCAAACTCGGTCTCTCCACAAGTCCAATGTATTGGAATATCTAGAGAGCCCTGAGCTCAATTAGAATTGGGTTCTTATAGTAGTAAAGGTGGGGGTGAGGGGTCTCTGAGGTTCAGGACCCCTGATTGGCTGACATTTGTCTAGGGGTGTCCTGGTGAAGTGTTGGCAGGTGTTTCTATTTACAGTGCTTGTAATGCCAAGAATTTCCTTTGAATTGTCTGCTCTTGGGTGGGGGTCGGATAATCTCAGCCTGCCAAGCATTGTCTCAGGGTAAACTGTTGAGAATCTAGGCTCCATTTAAATTTATTGATGGCCAGAGTCCCAGGTGATAATGGTTGGAGAAAGTAAAGAACTTCCTTTCTGCCCAGACTTAGATTATCATGGCTGGCCCTCACATTTCCCTGAAAGACTCAGATAAATCCAGACCCCCTAGCAAAAAATCTAGCAGGAAGAGTAGAGCCAAAAATCTAGCAGGAAGATTAGAGCCAAAAATATAGCAGGAAGAGTAGAGCCAAAAAGTAGGTTAGCTGGTTCAGTGACTCTGTTCCAGGAACTCACTGACCACAAAATTAGATTATAATCTTGAGAACAATCTTGAGAAATGGGGAGTTACCCCCTTGTGATTATCACTGGTATTTTCGGAATTTTCCGATGACGCCCTCCCTATCCACTTTGGGTTATGGTTTCTTCCCTTAAATGCCCCTTCTCCCAGCTACTCAGGGTCAAACTCCTCTACCTCTGTGTGAGATATGAGTCTCGGCCCCAGCACTCTGGCTCCTCTCAATAAACCTCGTGTGATTACAGCAAGGACGGTATCTCATGGGTACTTGGGGGGGTCGCATTATCCCGAGACTTGAATGAGAGTCACCCAACTGCAGGGGTCTTTCATCCCCCTTCACAATCAACCATGACAGTGAAAGACCCTCAGATTGGTGTTACCACTGTGGAGCCCCCAGACTCAATGATCAGACCATCAGATATAAAAGCAAGAGGTTTATTCCACGATTGCGCAAGCGGTGCACAGCTCAAGATAGCTGAGCACCCCGAGCATCCAAGTAAGCAAGCTTTTATAGGCAAACCCCCCAAGTTTTACATGAATTATAATATGGGATACGGGTACAATTGGGATTGGTCTAGATATTCAAACCAGAGTACAACCCAGGACAAATTAGCATAGTTCAGCCTATTCCCAGAAACACCTCAAGTATGTGACATCCTGCTGATTGTGACATTCTGTACATGACATCCTGCTTGTTGTAAACCCAGTTTGGTAATCATTAGTCTTGCTGCATCCTGTTCTGATAACCACTAGTCTTCCTGCTCAGCAGGGGAGGAAGAACACGCTGAGATGCAGGCAACGGTCAAACTTGTTTGTTACATTTTGTAGTTTCCCATTACCTACATTGTGGGGTTAGCCAATTTACTTAGTTTGTTCCTTCTAGGCAGAATTGGTTGGGGTCTTTCAACAGGACCAAATCTTGGGTCCTGCTCGTCCCTGGGTTTAAGGAGGCATGGAACTATTTAAATTAATAAATCTATTAATTGACAACTCTGGACCTAGTATATTAACAGACACTATAGGTAGCTATCTTTTCCCACTTGCCAGGGAGGTTTTTTTTGTCTCAGTCTCTCAACCTACTTTGGGCAAAGCGGGGGGGACATGGCGATGTGTTTCTTTTTGCAACTGGTTCAAGCTGACCTCGGGCCATTGTTATCCAGGCCCAAGTAGGTTGAAAGGCTAGCCAAAGGTGGGGGGGGCATTTAGGCAATGGGGCATTTATCAGACTTCGTTGAAGGAACAGAGAGTGTTCATATCAGCTGTACTGGTTCACATCAGCTTTCATGAAGTCCAGAGCAGGTTGGAGTCAGCAACCAATGCTTAGATGTGTCTGCCAGCCAGGTGGAAGCCTATTGAGATAAGTTTAAACTAGGAACAGAAGTTAAAATTTATTTACTTAAAGAAAAACCCATATTGGAGAGAAAGAGCAGAAAAAATCGATTTATACCTTTGGCTCCTAGCAAAAAACTAAACATTGTAGCATGAGGGCCTGCTTGTTGTGGTTTATGTCCTACCCAGTCCCCACAGCCGTTTAGCCCCAAAGAATCACACAAAGAGTCTACATTAGGTTCTAAACTGATTGGCCCATTAGCTCAGGCCTCCTATTAGCTCTTGTAGCTTATATTAACCCATTATCCCTATCTATGTTAGCCATATGGCTCAGTACCTTTCTCA